>BQKZ01002707.1:16462-52657 GCA_036244855.1 Temnopleurus reevesii | reverse complement strand
CATCATCATCATCATCATCATCATCATCACCATCACAACCACCACCATAACCCTCATCACCCTCACTATCTCAGAAAATCCTCGATCCACAGCAGAAATACAAGTAGACCAAACATAGGTTGGAAAATCCCTTTCCACGTTATGTGCTACTCAATAAATTGCAATCAAATATTCATTCACCACCATCATTACCATCATCAGCAGCATAACCATCATCCCACCATCATTATCACAACCACCACCACCACCACCACAAGCCCCATCACCACCAACAGCATCATCATCATCACCATCATGACTACCATCACCACTGACACCACTAACCCCTCCACCACCACCCCAACCATAACCACCACCTTCACCACCATCATCATTACCAACACCACCACCATCATCATAATACCACCACCATCAGTAGCACCACCACCACTACCATCACCAACACCACCACCATCATCACCACCGACACCACTACCATTACCACTACCATAACTACCACCACCATCCCCAGCACCACCACCAACATCATTAACACCATCACCATCACTACCACACCCACCACCCCTACCACCCCCACCATCACAATTAATTATCATCATCTCTGAAAATCATGGATCCATGGCTGTGACAGAATTAAAGCCAAACAAAGGTGGGAAAATCCCATTCCATGTTGAGTCCTACTCATTAAATCCCAATCAAAGATTAATTTCTAAACCTGATTGACCTTTCATCATGCAGGCGGATCCTGGCTATCAACCATTCCCCACAAATAAAACAGACCTTCATTGCAAATTTACAGAAGTCATTAAAAAAGGTGTTGGGAAAACCCATAGATAATATTTCTATGAATTGTATAAACTGAAAAAGGATTGAAACATGCTTACTCAAATTGTTTTGATCAGCATTGTGATTTAAATATTAAAACCACGAAGATTCCAATACAGCAATTCACAAATTTAAACATGTAGATTAATTTTAAGATAAACTGATATACATGATTGCATACAAACAGTCATTGATAAATGCCAAATAATTGCATCTTTGACTCTCTTTTTTTTCATTAAGTTAACATCAACTTATGATATTCTATGCAATGACATTGAAACAACAAATCATTAGAAATGCTGGTAAGAGCTATCAAGATTCATATTTGACCTTCTAAAATGGCAAAATTGATACATTTCTAGTAGACACGCATCAATAAACTAGCAATTACTCATACATGTATACCAGAACCTAAATAAAAGACATGATGAGCAAATATTTCACATTTCGACACTAGAGAGCATTTGTTTTCCATTAAACATGTAGTCTTGAACCCTGCAACCTTTTTATATCAATTAATTTCATCTTTGGAATGGAACAGGAATGGACATCTTATAATCATGTATTTACTTATCAATTGGAGAGTAATTATGACTAGAAAATTAAATAAAACACATAAGGAACTAGTAATTAGGTAAACATGTTTAATCTTATGTGTATTTACTCGTTAATCAAAGACTACGTGACTTACATACCTACACGTGTAGGTGCAGAATCATGTTATCTTAATCGGCCAGTTTACTAAATCATTCAAATTTTTGCCAGTTTTTTGCCAATGACTATAGTTATTTGGTATTCCTTGGACCGGTTAGTTATAATAAAAGTACTATACTTGGAATCCAGTTTGCATATATTACTTGTTGCTATGTCGGGCAGCCTCAGGCACGCTTTCAGGTCTTCAAGAGCAACCTTTGCTTTATACAAAGAATTAATGCATAAAATTTGCATCTATTAGAAACCCCGCCTACTGGTTCATGAAATAGTATGCAAGTGAAGGACTGCCGAATGCACATAAAGAAAAACGGAAATAGTGATGAGTATACATGGAAGTAAAGAAAAAAATCTTTAATGAATGATTATATTGGCAACATTTGTCATTTACCCCTTTATCAAATGGTATAAAAATAAATCTTAATTAAAAGATTTACATCTTTTGTTCAATTCAATTTAATGTTTATTAAAAACATATCATTGCAGCTAGGAGGTTGAATTGTGACATATCATACAATTAAAAAGACATTTGAAATAACAGCAGTGATTAAAATATAGGTGATATTTATAAAAAAAAATAGTTGTCAATAATGATATGAGTATATACATGGTTAAACAGTAAACAGTGTTTGAGTAAAAGTAATATTTCAGTTTGAAAGGATTTAGTGAGGTATGTACAGTGTATAAACCTGAAGAAGATCTTCAAGCGATAATTTAAATACACATGAAAGTTTGAGAAAAATTTGTTACAAAAAAACATCAAAAAAATAATGTTAAATTGTGATTGTGTGTTATTTTCTTTACATTGCCAGCGATAATTTGCTAAATTCAATCTGCAGGAACTTGAGGAACGCAGTGCCAGATTGGACTGGAAAGAGGCAGTGCACTTTTACTCTTTCTAAACATACCTAATGTTAAATATTTTCATGATTGTGGGAATACTGCTAAAACCTCACTACAAGATGAGACATTACCTTTATAGGTTGAAACTGTGTGCATTTTTTTTTACTGAGCTAAAATAATATTTCTCTATGTACTGTATATTTGACTGATCCCTTTAAGTATCTATAGATCATTGTGTGTATGTACCAATTGAAGTACAGGTCTGTGTTTGAGCCCCATAGGATAGAACAATTTCATTTGATCAGGCAAAATTACTTTAGCCTTCAAAATCAATCTAATGCATTATGAATCAACTTAATTGATATTTTGAGAACTCAAAATGCATGCTGCTCTACGCATAGACTACAATAGCAATTTCAATTTGAAAATATGTGCAAGTGGTGGGACAATATGGCTGAAGAGGATAGTTGCGATGTTAGGAAAAAAATTGATAAAATAGTATTTAAAACATGAAATGAATGCTACCCATTTTAAAAGTATGCTTGAATGTTAATTCTTTTTGGATCATCAATCTATCTTTCTGCTTGTCCAAACGTTTGGATGTTCCCCTTGAGAACGTGAGGAATAAACTATTTGGAAGTGTTGCGGTGTAATGGTTCTGAATGTTGCTTTTCAACTAGAGTTCAAATCCAATCCATGGAGTTAACCCATTGATTACTGGAACCGGGTAGTCTCTGCACAAACTCTTTGGGAATTGCTGAATTCAGTAGTCAATGGGTTAATTTCCTTTATGCACACCCTCTCTCATATACATGTACACAAACACTTGTCAAAAATATTGGGAGGGGCAAGACACCCTTGGACACCCCCCCCCCCAATATATACTTGTCAAAATTCAAAATCTGATATCAGGAGGGGCCAGGCCTCATCCCTCCTCTGAGCACCACCCCCTCCCCCACCTCCTGAATATCTTTAAAAATGGTTGCTATTTGGGTTTAATAAAATAAACAGACCTCCAGTGAAATAGATCTGTTTGATTAACTGAATACTGCCATCAATCATTCCTTCATTTCGCTAAAACAGTTTCTATTGTAGTTAGGCTAGACTATATGGAAATGAGTTAGAATGGAGTGCAATTTAATCATGCCAAACCCATTAGGAGTGTACATGAGTGTCCAATTTGGTAGAATAAACTAAGTAAAATGTTCATGTATGTATGATGTACATGTACCAGATCATATTTCAATATTTCATAGTGTCTGAAGCTATACAGTTAATGATATGATAATAGAAACATAACATACCGTGTACCTCAATATCTCTAAAAATAAACAAAATGAGGGAGTGCAATTATTAAATAACATCACTCAAATAGTATCTGTCCATACATTTAAACATTAAACTCCAAAACAAAACAGAACATCTATGTAATGTAATGCTATGCTCGTAAATATGCTCGTAAATACCTAAAAAAGAATGATGTTCAAACAATTACATGTACACTGCATCACGATTTTTGGTTGGAAAATCATTTGTGTGGAAACTATAACAGAAGTTTTGTGAGACTGTACTACTGTAATATTAGCACTTTCCCTCGCGATGAAAAAAAAATTAAAAAACAAAAAGCAGCAGTTGGTATGAATGGGAAAAATAAAGGGTGTTTCCAATTTATAGGCAAAAGATGAATTTGAAACAAATGAAAGCCAAATCCTCAACTGACGACCAAAATTTGTTATAGCTGATGTGTCATATACCCCCTACAAACAAATAAATCTTTCACCTTGAAATACTAAGTTACAAAGTTGGAAAGATGAGACTTCATTCGAGCAATAACACACCATGGCCTGGGGAGATTTGTTTACATCGAGCAAACATAGTTGCCATGACAACATTCAATCCAGTCATGCAGAGACATTCTTCAAAATCAGTCCTCTCAATGCCCTAGCTCTGTAGCAGGGAAAGCCCCTTTTGTTGCAGAGCTTCAGACCATGAATCCCTGTATGTTTACGTATGAAAAATATTTTCCCATGAAACTTAATATATTTTAAATCGTATATTTTCTTGACCAGTGAGGTTTTTATGGCTTCAGTGTGCCAGTTTGGCCTGAATCTGGACTCCAATGAAAGACAAATATCTTTTACAGAACAAAAGAAATTCATCCGAAACTTTCCATAACATGTTTCATGCATGCTTGAGAATGTTTTCTTTGTTGTTTTTTTTTTGTAAAAAAATAATGTTTAACTGCTTCAAACTTCATTCTTAGTTTGGCCAGAGCTCTGAATAATTAGGAAGTCAAAATATTTTGCTACCTGTTATTATCTCGAGATAGTAGAACAATAGATGTGATTGTTTTAAAGTAATAACAGATATCACAGCAAAAAAGGAAAACTTCTGAGACACAACTCATTACTTACAGAACAAAAGATATTCACAAGAATATTACCCAAACAGATTATTGTACATGAAGATTGGGGGAGGGGGAGGTGAAAGGCTCAGTCGCTGGTGTTCTACTTCCCAATGATCTTGTTGGGGGCACAATGAGGTACAATTTTTTTTTTTTTTTTTTTTTTTTTTTTGGGGGGGGGGGGAGCTGCATTCCACCCCCTTCATTCTTTCCCTACATGAATGTACCTACTGTATTTTCTGTTCATTCAAGTTTCAATCAGTCCTTTTTTTTGGGGGGGGGGGCAGCAGCCCAAGACCCCTTCCTTTGCCTACATGAATGTACATATTTTAATTTCTGCTCATGCAAGGTTTCAGTCAGTCCTCGGGTGTGTTTTTTTTTGTCTGGCACCTTTATTTCCTTAGATACCAATGAACAAGCAGACCGGAAAAAGGTGGAGAATACTGGAATTGAATAGGTTGCTGCTGTCTCCTATTTTTTTACCAGTTTGTTGTGAAATATGATTGGGTTCCTCACCAACATTATGTCCACTTATACTTCAAAAAACAAGCGAGGAGATTAGGCACCAACATAAATTGTTTGGATACCCTCGAATGCCATTCATGCGGTTAAATAAGGCTTAAAGGGTGATTAAAAGCATAATACCACCTTAAAATAACTTTTCAAGTCATATTTTACATGTTTATTGATTATTTTACTGTGATAGTTCAATTTTGGTGAAAAGCAAAGCAAAAAATGTTCAGGTAAGGCCATTTTCAGAGAAGTCGGTCTTGGGCATAAACAAAAAATGGGGGGCATTTAGAAGTAAACAAGTGAAAACAAGGTGAAAAGAGAAGTTGGGAGTTACAGAATTAATATGGGTTCTGTCTACATATTGTAAGGTTTCAGTTTAGGTCTGGCTTTGGTTATGTTTATTTCAGATCTGTTATGCCTATACTGTAGTTACCATGGAATAGGCAAACAAATTCAAGATCTGAATGGATAAAGAGAGAAAATAGATTTGGCTTTTGAACAGGTTAGCTATAGCCTACAGGTAAAGAGAGAGGGAGGGAGACAAATACACTCAAACCTCTTTAAATTGCCACCTGTCCACAGTGGCCACCTGAATTGATTCCCTCCAATGAAAATATGTGTTATAGAACCTGTCTATAAAGATTACCAGTCTACAGGCGCCACTTTTTCCATTTCCGTGGGGTGGCCACTATAGAGAGGTTTGACTGTAAGAAACATGGAGGGGGAGAGGGGACGAAGAGAAGGAGAGACTGACTGAGTGAGAGAGAGAGAGAGGGGCTGAAGGAAGGAAATATTGTCAGAAAAATACATAATATATTGGAAAAGATGAAGGAAGACAGCCCCAGAGGTGCCACCAATTTTGGTATGTGCATGAATAGAATCTCTATAATAAATTCTGGGCTTTCATCACAAGCGAATGGCTGACATTATCGTTTTAATGTTTGATCTCAACTCTAGTCAGCTTTGCTGCATTATTCACATTTTAATTTTGACCTAGTGCATATTTCAGAATGGTTGGCATCTCAGCATCAGTATAGTGAAGAGTGGACAGTTTCAGAAACGATGGGAAATAATTTAATACACAGTTCTGTCACCTTTTCTTTCATTTATATTTTTATTCTCCAATGTTCAATGTAAATCAGGATATTCTACGACATATGAGTGATGATATCCATCACATTATGATATCCATCCATCCATATCTGTTCAGCTGTTGCATTATTCACATTTTAATTTTGACCTAGTGCACATTCCAGGGGAGTGTTTCATCAAGATTTGTCGCAGCGACAAGGAGTCATTTTGCGACAGTTCCCATTGCAACTGTCATCGATAGTGCTTTTCATCCAATCACAATCAAGGAATTTGTCAGCGCTGACTAATCGTCTCTGCGATAAATCTTGATGAAACACCTTTCTGAACGCTTGGCATCTCAACATCACTATAGTAAAGAGTGGACAGTTTCAGACATGGTGGGAAATGCTCAAATACCCAGTTTGTCACCTTTTCTTTCATGAAATCTTTTTAGTCTGCAATATGCAATGTATATTATATAAAGACATTCCACAATGATATCCATTTGTTTACAGGAAGAGAGTTCACAGCAACAAGCGATTGCAGAGAACTTTGATCAGAAGTATTTGAACCAAAGAAATACCAATAATAAATTACTAAGTAGAATGTTATCTAAATATGCATCAATTCCTTTTTTCAACTAATCCAAAATAATCAATCAAATAAATCCATAAATAATCATTCAACACAAAAACAAGCCATACAGAAATGTGGGGTTTGAAGATTTTATCTGGGACCAAAGGAGTGCCAAAATAAAAATAATCTATAACACGCACAGCATTGGTGAGAGTTTTACGTGTACCACGTATGATAAATGTATCATCTTATACACTCCATGGACTAAACTAATTTGCCCATATTATCTATAACTATCTGTCTTAATGATGCATGATTTCATACCTCACATTGCTCCCTTTTCTGGCAAAGACATTTCGTTCAGCTCTTTGAAACAAATAGCTTTTTACAGTATTATTTCTTTTATTCAGACATAAATGTATTTCCATAGTATTGTCAACTCCATTTATGGGTGTTTCTATAAATAAGGGAGGCCATCACATTTGGTTTCCCTGTAAAATAGTTTATCAATACCTTTTCATGGCCCCTTTGGTTTAGCGAGGATGCAATATAGGTGTAGGTATTTTTTTTGTTTACTAATCAAGGGTGCAATATTTTATTCAAAGTTGATCAGCTTTCAATTTCATTCCCCTACTCATTATAATAGGGATACTGAAATGTCACAAACTGCCCTTTATTCATAGAAAAAAACACCTTAAAATATACATTATATTCTATTTGAGAAGATTATTAAAAAAAACATTAATTTCATGAGAGAAACGCTCTTTCAGTAGAGTTATTCTGGGCAACAACATTTAGCAAAGAACAATAAAGATCCCAAATTTTTAAATAAAGATTGCCCGGCAACCATGCATGTCTACCATCGTCATAGATTTTTATCTCCAACGTGTCTACAAAGGGTTTGTTATGTACGTGTATATGTAGCTTCCTTCTACGGTATTTCACTCTCAAATTATGAATAAATGATGATTCAGTAGACCCCAGGCATGCACAAGCTTTTTCATAAAGACACTACTTAAAACTTTTTCTTGCTAATCGGAATTTGTACTGTACATGCAAGCGATCCCTATACAATCAAGGGCTTTGCCTTTTTTTTAATATGTGTGTGTATATGTACCGGTATGTTCTCAGGTTTGCTAGTGCTTTATCATTTTCTTTCACTTAACAATTGAATTTCTTTATAATGTTATGTTTATTTTTGTAACATATCAACCTTGTCAATGTTTTCTGAGGGAACCATATCTTACAGGTTTTTACTTTTAATGGGTTCCTCCATTTCCATTGAATACATACATGTAGTTTCATTTTTAAAAATATTCAAAATTCTATGTCATCAAATCTTCTATGTACAAATTAATATTTATGTTTCAATTATGTTTTGTATTTCTTTTGTACATTTCCTTGACTTGTTGAAAAATACAATTGATATTATTTTGTATTCTTGTATATCATTCATATGGAGTTTAAAGAATGAAGATAATTTTGTTAATAGAGGAACTCAAACATTCAAGAAGATAATGAACATTACCATAATAATATTGCTATACATGACATTCTTCTGACACTTTTTGAACTTGAATATGATCAAAATGGGACTTTTGCTTGAAAATTTTACAATAAGTAGTGAAACAAAAGAAGAATCAACATTCATATACTTTCATGAAAGCCAGTGTAAATAATATTCAGAGAGAGAGAGAGAGAGAGAGAGAGAGAGAGAGAGAGAGAGACAGACAGACAGACAGAGAAAGAGAGGGAGAGGTGTAGGAAAAAAAATCTTCAAATATCATCAACTTTAATTGCTGTCTCTGTATTTGTTAATTAACTCTGATGACCCATTCCCATCACAAATATTTACACAAAAAACGCTTAATTGCTCAGGGGGGTTGCTGTGTAAACTGAGAAACCATAGTTACACTTCTATTATAGCATGGCTATCACAGCCATCTGTCTAAAATTGTCTTTGAGGTAATAAATTATGTTTTCTGTGACCATTGTTCGATGATGCACTTAGCTTAGTTAGACTAATGTATATTGACTTAGAATTAATTTCAAATTTGGAGATCATCCTCTGATCCAATAGCAGAGAGGGAAACTGATGTTATAGATATATTGGGAAAAATATGACAGAGTGAATGGATTCAAAGGACCACAACCCAAGCCAACCCACTTCTAAATGCTTCAAATTTGAAACATGAATATATTTTTGCTGAAAATTTGCTATCATGTAAGTACAATGTTGCCAATCCATTCATTCATCCTTTCATGATTGTATGAATTCCTTCATTCAGTGCTTATTCCATTCAATGTTGCACTCCATTTCATTTCCATTCAGTGTAGCATTCAATGTTGCACTCAATCTTGTTTACATTCAGTATTACTTTCAATTCCCTTTCCATTTAGTGTTGCATTCAATCTTGTTTGAGTTCAGTGTTGCATTCAATGGCATATTCATAATGATTTCATTCAATCTGATCCCCTGATTGAGATATAAGCATGTAGATTACAAGTGATATATTCATTCAATCACACATAAATCCATTATCTAAACATTCACTCATTTCAATACCGATTTCATTCATTCTTAACATCTGATCCCCTGATAAGATACAGAGGTTCATTGTAGATGACATATTTCATTCAATCACACATTCATTCATTTATTCACTCACTCATTCATTCATTCATTCACTCACTCATTCATTTATTCATTCATGCAATCATTCATTCATTCATACATTCACTTGTTCCTGCATTCATTGTTGCACTCAATATTGATATCATTCATTCTTTATCTGATCCCACACATTCATTAATTTAATTCATTCATTCAGTCACAAACCATACAGCTGCATTCAATGTTGCATTCAATGCTGCATTCAATACTGATTTCATTAGTTCTTACCATCTGACCCCCTGATTGAGATGGATACTGCAGGTGACACAACATCACTGTTGACCCCTGACCTCCACGACCTCCAGGTGCTGTTTGAGAGACGCTCTTTCTCTGCCATGGCATTATCTGAAATTGTCTGTGTTATAATGGATGTGAATGAAAAAGACGATTGTGTGAGACTAAGTTTTCTAACATAATACCAAATGCAGTACTTTCTCAAATGTCTATTCTACAGATTAAAAAACGAATCAAGAATTAAATATATAACCTATTGTAAATAAATCATTTAATATTCTCAGGATAACGTACATGTAGATAAAAAAAAGACACAAAGTTTAATTAACTGATTGTCAATATGTACTTTTCAAATTTTCATCCTCAAGCTGTGTCCTGAATTTATCAGCTTTGAGGTATTATTTATACTAAATTAAAAAAAAACTATTAAAAATATCTTGTTGCAATTGGTTCCATGTACTTCAATAGTTATTACATTACCTCCTCTGACTATTCCACTGATAGAAAAAAATTAAGAGAAAGGGGAGGATGACGAGGAGACAAAAATAAAGAGAAAGATAATAGAACATTATGGAAAAGAATAGACTGAGGAAGCAGAAAATAATAAATAAATTACTAGAATAGAAAGGGAACAAAAGGTAAAGAAACATAAAACAAGAATAAGAAAAAGAGAAGATTTAAAATCAGATTACATGATGAAATGTGGTTAAGGAAAATGGAGATTGAAAAATATTTTTTTTCAAAGATGAGAAATAAGAAAAAGGAAGAGGAATGTAGCTAGTTTTACAATACGATTCCATGATAAAGAACCTGATAAATAAACACAAAGGAACTTGAGAGGAAGGGGGGCATAAAAAGGAGGAGGAAGAGGGAAAGGAGAAGAAGGAGGAGAAGGAGAAGAAGAAGGAGATGAAAAAAATAACAATGATGAAGGAGTAGTAAAAGAAGAAGAGGTGGAAGAAAAAGATGGAGATGAAGAAGAAAAAGAAGAAGAAGGAGAAGGGGAAGAAGAAGAGTAAAAAGAAGATGAAGACAAAGAAGAAGACAAAAATGACGAAGACAAAGACGGAGAAACCGAAAGATATGACGCAGAAGATATCAGTAAGGTTACCTGTGCCATAGCTTGGTTCTTAGCATGTCTTGCCATCACAGCCTTTCTCCTCCTCTCCCTTGCTTCATCTCTATCACCTTTATCACTCCGTAGTGGGGCTGGTTGCACTATTAAGGGAAACGTAAGGAGGTAACGAACAATTAGTAAACTAGACTAACGATTTGATTGCTGAATGAATCGGATTATGAATGGAGTTTGTCAAATTGGTTAAGTATAAATATTGTTTATGTTTTTCTGTTCACCATGTTCGAATTTTAACACCTAAAGCAGACCTGATAATTGAATAATAATAATAATAATTAACGTTTTTTATATAGCGCTTATCACTCGCACAGGGAAAGTCCCTAAGCGCTTAGAAAGAAGGATAAATAGAGATATAGAAATACTAATATTTTCGCCCTACACATGGATGATGGAATAAGTTAATAAGGTAACAAGAACAAGGAAAATGGTAGTTAATTTGGTAACATCAAACAGGTTTGTTGCAACAAATTCAAAAAGAATAATAACAGGTTTAACTTAATCCAGAGACGCTACAAAGCACATTGTAATCAGCAAATCATTGAACAAAAAGATAGGTTTTTAACAAAGTTTTAAAAGATTTAAAAGATTGAATAGGTGGATGATTGTTTAAAGTACAATGTATTAAAAAAGATAAGTTGCTTCATCATTTTTTATGAATTGTGTTCAGAATGTCCCACTGCTTCCCCTAAATTATGCTAAAAAGAAATAGTTCACATGAGATTAAGATTATAATTATGTGATAATGTATGTGATAATAAATCATTCAAAATTATGATTATTTATAATATCCAACTGCTGAACACTGCTAATGTTTTTAATAAGATTTTAATTTACTAAGAAAATATGTAGCCTGCACATGATACTGATTGCTGAATGAGTTAGAAAAGAATTACAATTGATTAAAATAATTGACTAATCCCAATCACTTTCATCACTGGGCAGTGGGGCAGGTTGGACCTTTGGACCGTTGGACTAATGTATGCATGACAGAGATAGTGACAGCGGTAAATTCACATTCATGAATTTAAAAGAAATGGAATAAGCCCTAGAAATTTTTGATTGAATGAATAAAGAATGATCAATTGATTAAGTTAATTAACGTTTTGAACTTGGACAATGGAAAATATTGATGGCTGAATGAACCAGATCTCTTAAATTGATGAAGTAAAGATCGATGTTCTCTCATTTTCAATGTTCATGTTCAGTTCAACATATCTCACTGCTATACAACAAAATGTACAAATTTTGATAGCTTAAAGCGATAGACCAGTTTTGGGAGGAGGGCGCTTCAGATATTTAACTAGTTTGCGAGCTGCAGTAAAATTATTACCATAATGCAGTTTTTCAATAGTAAATTAGAGCATGTTCATAGTTTGTTTGAATGAAATCGACCTAGAAATGGCTTAATTATCGCAAAATAAAAAATCATGCTGCGGTCGTACGAAAATGAACGCGGACTCACACACCACAGACAATACCACTGATCCCACCGCCCATTTCAGGCCGATGCTCCCCCGTGCAAAAGCACTTAGCGCACCGTAGGAATAATGGCTGATTGACGTGTTCGACGTAAAATACACAGAATACGAGCAACAATGTACTCCTAATATCCTACACAGATATATTTAGGCATGTAAAGCAACTTGTGAATACATCAGCTCGTTTAACATGACTTTCCACATCCCGTTTATTACGAATCTATACCTTTAATGATTAAAATTGAAAGGAATGCTAATTATGGTATTAATGATTAGATTTATTGTTTGCTCATTTTTTTATGCTACATGTATGTTCAGAATATCCCACTGCTGTCACCAAATCATAGATGATTAAATAAATCAATACTTTTAAATTCACAATCTATACATGACCTAGTTTATTCATTTGTCGGTTTCCCCTTTGTTGACTGTCTACATGTAGACTTGTGTGCATGAATTGTCTAAACTAATTAACATATAATTAGGGTACCGTTGGAGGGACCTACATTACAAGCTTTGATTCACTTGGTCGTCTCAAGTTTCTTTCAATCTCCTGTCAATTCTTATAGCAATACAGCTGTGCATTGTATGTTCATTGCTATTCACTGTACAATGTATGTATTGAACAAAGACAAATAAATAAATAAATAATAAACAATTAATTTTTTTGAGGCTCAATCTGAATTCAAGAAAAACATTTTTCTCAACTCACAATCAAGCTTTTAATCAAGGATTTCAATCAGCTTACTGGGCATACTTTTTCATGCAAAATAACCCTGCATAATTTAGACATATCTCTGGTTTCCAAGCAACTGTTCAGAGTCTGGGGAGCATGAAGGCTGAAAACCAGATAGACTTCAGCACTAAAAGTACTAAAATAGTAGCCTATAGTTATAGTTTGTTATACAATGTTGCATAGCAACAAAGAATCTGTTTAATCAATTACTATGAATTTTAATAGATACAGTAATTCTCATGAATCTATAAACAAAATCATGATTTCTAAAACAGTATGAAAATAACGCCTGAGGCACCATCTTATGGTGGCGAAGGCATATTTATAACAAAAGTCATTGAATTCTCTGAAATGAAAATAAAGAAAGAGAGAGTCAAGCGAGGAAGAAAACTCAGAATGAAATGGGTAGAGATATGGGGAGGGGTAAAACGCATTTTGGGTAGGTTTACGAGAGGTGATAAAAGAAATAACAGAGATGAGAGAAAAGTGTCTTTAGGGTGAATGCAGTCAATGAGAAGGGATCTGATCGCTTTTTGATTCATGAGTATTTCTATAAGATAGTATTCTTTTTTTAACTGTCTTAATCCTTGCTTCCATCCCTCAGGCTGCTATAAATAACACCAATATTTCTGCTCTTATTTTGCTCACCAGTGCGAGTTTATTTTTCTTTTGATCAATCATCTCCTTTAATTTCTTTCTCATTTCTTCCTCTTTCATAGCTATCCACATTGTGCTGTTCATGTACCCTTCCCCATATTCCTTCTTGTTTTAATATTTCTTTTTGCTCTTATTTACCCATTCTCTCTCTCTCCCTCTCTCTCTCCTCTCTGTATCTATCTTGATCTTGATCTTTTAGATAATTTCTTTTCATGACTTTTATTGTAATTTTTATTCTATTTTAAATACTGCTTTAGTAATCATAAATTGGGGTTATTTATGAGAATCGTGTATCAAAAGCAAGCCGTACTAATTAATTTAAATCATTAGATCACATCTTATCAGAAAAGATGATTGGCTGCTTACCATATTTAAGACTGTAGTGAAATACAAAGTATAGAACCAAATAATAATTTGATTGAATTTCAGGTTGAACAATCATTTAAGTATTCAATATTAAACCCTGGAAACATGAACATAAATTAAAAGTTGAATAAAAATAGACACTTGTAAGCAATTAAAATCCACACCATCATTCCAATAACTTTCATGCTTAATTATGGAAGTTCCGTAGTCAATCATATACAGGCACGCACCCAGGATTTTGATCCTAGCCCGGGGGGGGGGGGGCTAGTGCCCCCAAAGCCACCCCCCCCCCCCCCCTCCCCCCGGCACCCACCGGTGCGCGCCTGAAGTACCGTTTATATATTTCTTTACCAAAATTTTATGAAGAAAGATCAAAGTTTATGGCATATTCACCTTTTGTTTGACCTTTTGATCCTTTCTGCGCGTTGGTATTTGACCTTGCAACAATTTCTGATATGATAGATTCCGTACATCCCATGGTTTTGGCTGGAGTAATCAAAACATTTCACTTAATTCTTTCAATATGACTTAATATCGGCGATTCCGAATCCCAACCGGTAATATTGCTCCTGACTGACGTATCAGCGGATCTCTGGCGAGCTGAGTACGGGAAGCCAATGGCGTGGCGAGTCTCTCGTTTCCGCTGCAAGCCCTTAGAACTTTTTGTGGTAATAGACCAAAATTAAATCAGCATGGAAAAGATTAGCTCTGATTGACAATGCTCTTTACGTTCCGATGGTCAGACGATATATTTGTCTTCCTAACTTCCCCTTTCTCTGTCTTGGGAAACCATGAATACAAGCATCGATTTTTCTCACCGCTGTACACTCCCGGAGTTGTCCGTCACACTAGAATGATCGTGAATGGACTTTTGACGTCTGCTAGCAATGCGACACGCGTCACTCTGAATCGCGATGAAATAAGTATTGATGACGAAATGACGTCGGCCTATTCAGAGTACATGGATGCATCAAGTTGATTCAGGATTGGGCATCATAAAACTGAGACAATTATCGAATACTAATGAACGCCAAAGAAGTAATGTATGAAAGGATGTGTCAGCAACCCCATGAACGATTTATGACCTAACAATGTCACTCCAGTTTGCTCAAATTTTATTTCTTGTGCAAGATAGCTGAGAAAGGATTACCACGCACCAAAACCAGAAAAACGCACAGGGACTAAGGAACATGAAAGAAGGAATAGAAGAAAAGAAAAGAAAGAAGAATGAAGATAAATCAATTGATTATGAACAGAAAATGGGGGATATGTTGAGAGGGAAAATAACTGGAAGAAGAGGAAGTAGAAACAGATAAATAAAACGAGAGAAATACAAATGATAAAAGGAAATAAGTAAATAGGAAAGAAGGGAAAGAAGATGAGGAATACATAAAACAAAATTAATCAGGGAAGAAGAAGAAATAGAAGAAGAAGAAGAAGAAGAAGAAGAAGAAGAAGAAGAAGAAGAAGAAGAAAAAAAAAAGAAGAAAAAGAAGAAGAGGAGAAGGACAAACAGAAGAAGAAGAAAGAAAATTAGAAGAATGAAGCCAAAATCAATTGATTATGAACAGAAAAATGGGTGAAATATTGAGAGGGAAAATAACTGGAAGAAGAAGAAGTAGAAACAGATAAATGAAACGAGAGAAATACAAATGATAAAAGCAAATAAGTAAATAGGAAATAAGGGAAAGAAGATGAAGAATATATAGAATAACAAATAAATCAGGGAAGAAGATGATGACGAAGAAGAAGAAGAAGAAGAGGAGGAGGAGGATGAGAAAAATAATAAGAAGAAGAAATAGAAGAAAAGTAAAGAGAAATTGATTGATTATTATGAATAGGAAAAAAGGGGGAAATGATGAAAGGAAATATAACAGGAGGAAGAGGAAGAAGAAATGGATAAATAAGAAAAGAGAAATACAAAGAATAAAATGAAATGAATAAATGGGGGGAGGGGAGAAGAGAAAGAAGGAGGGTATGAAGATGAAGATACAGTCAAACCTGTCTAAAGTGGCCACTGTCTATAGTGACCACCTGTCTATAGTGGCCACTTAAATTGATTCTTTCCAGGTTAAAATGCATGTTATAGAACCTGTCTATAGAGGCCACCTGTCTACAGTGGCCACTTAAGTCGATTCCCTCCAGGTGAAAATGCATGTTATAGAACCTGTCTATAGAGGCCACCTGTCTGCAGTGGCCACTTTTTCTGTTTCCCTTGGGGTGGCCTCTGTAGACAGGTTTGACTGTATAAAAGAAAAAGAAATTAGAAGAAGAAGAAGAAGAAGAAGAAGAAGAAGAAGAAGAAGAAGAAGAAGAAGAAGAAGAAGAAGAAGAAAAAGGAAAAAAAAGATGAACAAAGGAAGATGAAAGAGGAAAAATTTAATGATGAAGAAGCAAAGGGTGATAATTTGAGAGGGTGAAGAGTATAGGAAGAAAAGAAAGAAGAAAAGGAGACATATGAAGAGGAGAGAAATGATGAATAATAAAAGAAAATAAGTAAAGGAAAGAAGAGAAAATAATGAAGAAAAAAGAAGAGGTGGAAGAAGAAGGAAAGGAGGAGGAAAGAGGAATATTTGAATGATGAAGCAAGGGGAGAAGAATAGGAAAAAAAGAAAGAAGAAAATGATATGAAGAGGAGAGAAAGATGATGAAGAATAAAATGGCAGAAAGTGAGTAAAAATGAAAGAGAAAGAAGAGAGTAAATTACAATATAAAAGAAAAAGAAGAAGAGGATGAAGAAGAAAAATTAGGAGGAGGATAATAATTAGAGGAAGGAGAGGAAGAAGGGGAAAGGAAAAAGAACTATATAGCTGTCATGCTTGAGCAAAATAACATGAATGTTTTTTTCACATTTTACCATGGAATGCTAATAAAATATTATGACCTAGCGGTAGGCCTATAAAGTAAAGGAGGGGAACGATCAATGACAAAGAAAATCAATAAAATGCCCAAAGGGACAAGTGCACAATTCAAAGTGAAGGAATAATGAGGAAGACATGACAAAGAAAAGGGAGAATACAGAATCCAGAAAAAAAGACATTGTCATTACAAGGACAATGACAATGTGATTAATTGGTTTCTCCTTTTTGTGTACCAAATTATTCCATCATATATACCTTTGTTTTTGTTGAAGAATCTTGTCACCAATGCAAGGTTCATTCCAACAAACAAAATCTTCATTGTTTGTATTTTTACTACAATAATTCAAGTTTGCCTTTCAATTCATTTTCATCAAACCTCCTGGCTTTTATGATTCCATACATTCTAATTGTGTTATGATGTTTCTATGTTATGAAGTGTACTATCGACATCAAACTTTTTAAGAAAGTGAAATAAATTAATTGAATTGATTTGAATTGAGTTTCATGGTAAAGTTCTTTCCCCAAAATGTGTTCACATACATACTGACATGCATACACTTACACATGCACACATGAACACACACCCACATCTACTCACACACATAAACGCATAAAGTGTCCACATACTTCAACACAATATACACCTACCAAACTTTGGATTACAGTCAACCTTGAGTATGTTGACCTAGCATATATGAAAGTCTAAGGTCTTTTCAAACCCCCTTCTCTTTTTATCATATTATGTTAAACCCTCATAAGCTGACTAAAGTTGAAGCTATTATGCAATATTGACTGCAATATACTTCAAAATGTTGACTCTACCAAAGATTTTAGAACTCCATAGAAAATGTAAAATGCAAAGATATAGCATGGTTTGTTAATCATACCAAATAAGCCTGTGGTTGTTTGCACATTTGTTGGCAGAATTTGCATTACCATGGCAATGCATTATCTGACAAACACAAAAACATATCCTGCACAAATTCATTGTTATCGTATATATGCAATTTCATTTAAAATGCTCCAAAATTGTACGATAAGGCCGGCAAGCACCTGACTAATGTAAAAGCCAATATTTTAGCTAATTCACTGAATTTTAGACCTTTTAACACATTAGCAAATTGTTATTTTCAAAATTTGAGATATCATTGTGCACAAATCTATGGGCATTCTAATAAGTGGGAAATTCTAGCAAATTCATGGTCACGAGATTCGCGAAAATAAAACCCTGTGAAAATTTCAGCTTATAAATTATCTGACCAACAGCATTCAAAATATTATACAGTGGAAACTTGTCATAAAGAGATCCGATATAACAAGATATCTGATAAAAAGAGGTCAAAAATCTTGGCCCAGCTCTTAATAAATTAATGTTTTTCAACCCTGCTAATAAAGAGATTACTGCTATAACAAGGTATTTTTGATGGTCCCAATTATCTTGTTATACTGAGTTTCCACTGTATAACCATTTCAGACTATGCTTGGCAAGGGTCAATGATCCTGTCTGAAAAGATGTTACCTAGGTCATTTTATGCAATAGGCTGGTTTCCTCATAGATTCAAATTTATGCATGTTTCTTACCAATGACGATACATATAGTTACAAGGTATTCATCAAACCGGTTAATAACAATTGAACTTCCGGGGTGCAAACCCATTGCTAGGTCAGGTGAGCTGCAGGCATAGTATCTATTAATATAGAGTTCTATTGAAACTTGTCAACAAGATCCTTGAGATCACAAAAATTATGGATGGATTAATTTCTTTATACAACAAACTTCTACTGGTTATAGCTCAGAAAATAAGAAAGGCAAGAAAATATCAAATAAAGACCAATGCAGTTGCATGAATGGATTTCAGAGATGATTTATTGTGTTACTTCATTGTTTTGTACAAATAATATAGCAAAAATGTACAGGTTGTGACAAAGAACGTTTTGATTTCATACAAGGAAAGCTTTACATATAGCTAAATTTTGTTTTAAAAGCACGTGCATCTGATCATCACTGTTTATAATATATTTGTAGCAAAGTAATGAAACATTTCCAGTAGAATCTTTCAAATGTTAAATTAAAAAAAATATGAGATGGGATTCCCCAAAAATAGCATATTGCTTAAAAATATGAATCCTTATTTAGAAACATTAATCAAACATGTTTTGGTATCATTTTTACAACAGCAATATGACAAAAAACATCTCTACATCATAGCACCTAATGTATATATTCAGTGAAACAGCCGCTGGAGATGGTCATTGGCACTACCCTTCAAAATTTGAGGTGGATGTTAGAACTTATATGAGGGTTGCAAACCTACAAGAAAAAAAGCATCATTGTGGTGATAGTGCTTTTATCATCACCTAAGAACCTTTTACAAAATTGATTTATATCCATTAACAGATTTTTGTTTAAATTTTATTCTAAATTTTTCCCAAAAAATTAATCTCCTTGTCTAACTGTTTTCAGTTTGTTTAAGACATCATTTGACAATGCTAAAATGTTGTTATGTTACTTTGTAAGGAGTTTACAAAAACATACATATGTCCTACAGTGTGCATTTTGGATAAATAATTAAAATTTCAATTTTTCTGAGATTTACATTACAATAAACTACATTATGATTGTGAAAGTTCATCTGTATAGGTTGAAAATACTGAATATTTCACTATTGCTCTCAATTTTGTTGTGTTGAGGGCAATACTTAATAATGTTCAGTAAAAACCAACATTATTGACAAGTGATATGTGAATAAAAGCGATGCGTGTATACACATATTTCTGCGTTAAAATCTACATTAAAGCTCATGTATAGTTTTGGTAAAGATTAAAGAAATGTGAATTTTGGGGATATATACCATGACATATAGTTTCTATACACATTTCAAGATCATAGCATATTTTTCTACGAGCGAATTCTTTTGAAAATTTGAATTTGACCGTTAAATCGTATTTAGCGCCCTCTCTTGGTTATAACAATATTTTGCTTCTTATCGGGCATATAGAAAATTATTTCCAAGATTTTATTAAAGCATGCTAAAAAGGAATACATAAAGAATGAATTCTGAATTTTTATCCAATTCTGTTCATGAGAAGCTGTCCTTTATCAAGAAAGAAAATATTGAATTCGCGTCGGGGGCTACGACGCTAAAATATTCTCCACACTTTAGGTTATAACTTTTCCAAAACTTGTTAATTTTTCGTACAATCTTTTGTACAACATGTTCATGATATCATGTTTCTTTTTAAGTAGATTTGAAGACAAAATTTGGCGATAAAAATATTCGCTTTTACCAAAACTATACTTGGGCTTTAAGACACACACTTTGTACAAAACCCATGCGACCAAAACACACACAAACAAAATCATGCACAATATAAAAAAAGAAATTGAGAATACAAAAACTGGAGAGTGTATCAAATTGGCCTCTATTGTGTACAAAGTTAAGAAGAACATGCAAAAATATTGTCCTTTGATATAGAAAATTTATGAAGAATAGTGGTCATTCATTCTAACTTCAGAGCATTGATTTCCTTCAAGATGTTTATCCAGATTGCGCTGCATTCAACACAGTTGTGCTAAATGGGTACCTGGCAGGACTATTTCTTTTCTTTCTTTCTTTTTTTAAAAAAAATATATTCTTGTACAGGTTGGCAGAGTTAAGATGTCTTTCCTGACGTATCCTAAACACAAAACTATGTTGGGCTATGAAATCCTTACAATATTACAGCAAGTTAAAGGATTCATTTTTACAGAGAAAAATAAAAATTTGCTGTTTGGCAACATCATGTGTGAACAGATTATTTTTTTTCTTAACTGTAATGCAAATGCATATTGTATTAAGCCTCTTAGCTCTTGGTATTAAAATGTACGATCACATCCACAAAGTTACTCAGATTGTTTCTTTCATTGAAACCTTGGCACTCAAGTGTTCTTACAAAACCTTGGCACTAATTTTGCACAACAAGGAAGTAATGCTTGACATGGCCCATACCCAGAATATTTGCGGAAGAATTTAATGAGGCTACTGTGCTTAGAATCGTGTCTAGGCAGATTACCTCAATCGCAGAGATGCCAACTGTTCCAAAATATGCATGTGGTGTATTTTCATTAGAATTTAAGACATTCACTACAAGTAAATGGCTGATCATTTGGGAATTTGGTCATGTTTGCTCTCACTTTTTTTCTGCTGTTGAGTTATTCACAGTTTATCTTTACCCAACGCATATTCCGGAACGGTTGGCAACTCTGTGGTTGATACGTGGGCGAGATCATTCCTGACAGGTCATCCCAAAGTCTTTTTCTAAAGTTCAAACATATCATCCTGCATACATATACTAATTCTCTAAAATCTCATTAACATCATGTGTGGGCAGACGACCGCGGTTGGTACGGAGATGAGGCCATGCCTGACGTATCGCCAAAGACGTTTGCGTAGGAGTTTTTGAGGAAAGACACGTAGTTCTGCATGCTGCGATTAGTACTGTGGGACTGTTCAAGTCGATCCTTGAGATCGTATACCTGAGAATTGAATTTACGCTCCACCTGCGGGGTGAAAACCAGAGACAATATTTGTAAGATGATGAGAGTAAAATGAAAGCTGACCCCAAATAAAAAAAATATTTTGATTAATTGCTAATTCAAAAACAGCAAATGTGACCTGTAACATAAAGTATGCAAATTACCTTCAATGAATATTAATCACAAGTCTATGTCACAAGCCCCATATTAGTTACTAGTCAGTCTATCAAACAAAATGTGCATGTACTGAAGATTTTGATTGGCCACTTACATGAGCGAGTAATTGCAAACCACTATGTTAAAGGGCGCAGATTTGAAGTATTTAGAGAATATCAAAAAGACAAATAGAAGGTGACATCTACTGAGAGCTCCATTGATATCTCTCATACACATGAGGAATTGTAAAACTAGATGAATTCTCCACCACGGGAAGTTCAAATTTATGTCTTCCCCATCACATGATCCAAAATGCATTATCTACTTACACAAACAAATCAAAAGCATTTAATGTATGCATACAAATGCACAGAAGGGTTAAGGTTAAAGTCGCATGGTTTTGAAGTCAGAGTGGTAACAAGCTATTATGGATGATTTTTTAGTTTTTTGGCTCTATGACCTTTGACTTTTGACCTGTGACCCTCTATTACTCACATCTTCTTTCTGTCTCCTGTTCTGTACCACCTCACTCTTCACCCTGCTCAGCTGAGCTTCTAGATCCAGGATGCGGGCTTGGCTGTTCCGTTCCCGTGACAACGCCTTCTCCCTGGCCTCCTCCTCCAGGCGGCGGCTGTCGGCGATGGACTGCTCCAGCTGCCGGATCAGGCCGGAATTCTCCCGCTTCTGCTCCTCCAACGTCAACTAGAATGGAGAACAAATATTATGAAATTAAATATTGAGCTTAAAATATTAATACACAACAATTATAGAGCATTCAATACAAAGTGTTTCTAAGTGATCTGTGCATTATTACCCGACTATAGCATGGTTTTTATTTGGCGCTCATTGCATTCAGAAAATTTCTTCCTACTGATACCAATTCACGAAACCGGGGTTGAGTGCAGCACAATGTGGTAATTTTCTTAACATAGGAAAATAACGTTATGGGTGAGATTCGAACATACAACCCTCTGGTTACACCACAATGCCTAAAAATTTCTCATTTCGTTCCTTTAAAAAAAAAGTTAGACAAATAAATCAACATGATTCATCACAAAATGCATGCAGAATCAAAATGTCAATATTATACTTGAACAAAAAAGTACAATTTTGTCTACTTTTCTACAAAAAGGAAGAAAATGTGAATATATATGTATACAGTGAATGGAGAGTCCTCCATGTTGGCAGCCATTTCATTCCTGTGGGTTGCCAATTTAAGGTGACCCAGATGGGTGTAAATCAAAACTTTGAAAAATCATTACTTTTGAATGGATTATCAGATTTTGCTAAAATTTTCACAGTTTGATTACAGTGGAGACTCTATATAAAGAGATCTGATATAATGAAATATCTGCTATAACGAGGTAAAAAATCTGGTCCTAGCTCTTTATAACGGAGTCGCCATAGTGTAGTGGTTCTGACTCTCGCCTTTCAACATGAGGGTCGTAGGTTCAAATCCCACCTATGGCGTCAATTTCCTTCAGCAAGAAATTCATCCACATTGTGCTGCACTCGACCCAGGTGAGGTAAATGGGGACGGCAGGAAGAAATTCCTTGTAATGCGGAGCGCCGTAATGGTTGCCAGCTAGAGCCGGGTAATAGTGAGTGTAACGCTTCAGCGCCATGAGCACCGATAAGGTGGACCTGTGCGCTATACAAGTAGCCACCATTATTATTATTATTATAACTTATTGTTTTTAAACACTGCTATAAAGAGATTACTGCTATAAAAAGGTATTTTTGACGGTCCCGAGAACCTCGTTATACTGAGTTTCCACTGTATTGTATTTCATCCGTCCACTGACAGCACATTAATATCTGGGGTGGATTCCCCTTTAAAAAATCCTGTTATTATGACACCTACCTGTAGCTGGTGTACTGATTCATCTCGTTTGGACAGACTGATGCGGAATCCCTCATTTTCTGTTTCAGCATCTTGTAATCTCCTGGAAGCAAAATAACAATAGAAAATAATGGTTTAACACATTGTAGAAGAATAATTTTAGAATAAAAGTAATATTGCTCCAGATCTAAAATGAAGGTACATTATCAGTGTAGTCATTCTGTAACAAAATACCCCCCCCCCAAAAAAAAAAAAGAATAACCAAAAAGAATAACAAAACAGACACTTAACTTTTATGTTTCCCATCTTAAGTTAGAATGATTAGCTTATAGAATATTGATATCATACTAGAAATTCATATTACAATATTTTTATTCAAAAGACTAGAAGCCAATTAAAAAGCAAGTAAAGTGTTCTGCCTTTTAAATTTATTGGCCCTTCATTGATTGTAATTCAATCAAGAACATAATCTAGGTTTGATGATGAAGAAGATCTTTCACTTTTTAATTTTCAAAGCGTTAGTGTCAGGTACCAATGCAAGTCCCCATGAAATACCAGCCTACAAATAAAGATCCTATTTTGGGATGTTCTTTCATTCTTTCCTCACCTCTGGACCGAATCCAGCTTGGCCTTCATTGTATGACATTCTTCATCTACAGAGAGCCACTTCTGACGGAAAGTCTCCATTTGGGTTCCATTTTGATCCGCCTATAAAGTAAATGAATCAGGCATAAACACCAATGGCAAATATTTTGGAAACTATATAGAATGAATATATAAAACATAAAATCCAATATGAAACATTTTGAATAGACATAGTGGGCAAAGGATAAAGGGAAAGGATAAAGAAAATAACTTCATTCAAGCCTATACAATAGCTTCGCTGAATATTCACTAAACAGGTGTGACATCTGTTTGGTATTTCTCCATGGAATAAGAGGGAAGGATGTTTCTTTCAGTTACATAGAGTTATTGCGAATGCTTCAACAGAAGTTGTTTAAATTATCCATATCCTTTTCCCTTCTGCTCACAGTGCGAGGAGTCTGTCTTTCACTCCCAAATCTTAGATACGAAGTACAGTTGTGAAGGCGATAACTCAGGCTATTCTTTCAGGGTACTCACCTCCATAGATTTTATTACTTTGTCATGTTATTAAGCATTGTTTATGTCTGTGATAAAGGAAATAAATGTTTAATTCAAATTCAGCATAGAGAGATACATGTAGCAGAAGCTTTAAGGATTTTTACTCCATTCTTATTCTTATTTTCTTCATGAAATCTGTTGCAAACTCTTTTTTTTAATAAAAAAGTTAAGATTGACCACAGCAATTTTTCAAACAAGTCACTCTTGGATATCTAAACATTTTATTTTTGCCTAAGTTCACACTCATTCATTATATGTACCTTTGTGGTCAATTCAGTGATAAGTTTGACCTGCTCCATTGTCTTCTGTTCTCGTTCCAACAGTCTTTCTGTTGCATCAACAAGCTTCTGTTCTGTTGTTCTTAGCATACCCGGCAGAGGCTCGAGCTCTAAAAGTCTTTGTTCCAGTCGACTTTTCACCTTTAAAATGAATAATGATTATGATACAAGAAATGTATGACAATGGAATGAGTTTAACCTTATACAATCTTATCTTCCGTTTTTCATTTGTTGGTGTGAGTCTAATGGTGTGAATTCCTTTAGCATGATTATGTTAAATACAGTGAATCACAACTTCTCTTCTTTCTTTTTTCACAGCACTTTATCACACAGCAGAAGCGTGACTGTGTAAACCCATGATGGGTCTTTGTATGACAAATGGATACGATTTCTTTAAACACATTGTCACACATAACTATTTTGTTACTCAAACAATTATCTAATCAAATTTGACCTAAGTATGTTGTCACATTCATATTGATGAAAAATACAACAAACAATGCAAAAAGGAAGGAAAATCTTACAGGCATTATCAAGATATCTATGAAAATTAAATAAAGTGTACCGCATTTGCTTTTTTTACTGCACAGTGTGCCTATGTAGGTAATGTTTTGAATTTTACAGTTTTTGAGCACTAAGCATTGATTTTGGAGCCCAAAATTTTCACAGCTTAGTTCAGTTATGTACATCATCGAGTAGTGTAGTGTAGTGGACCTGGCTCTCGCCTTTCAACAAGAGGGCTACGATTCAAGTCCCATCCATGGCGCTAATTTCCTTCAGCAAGGAATTCATCCACATTGTGCTGTACTCAACCCAGGTCCGGTGAATTGGTACCTGGTAGGAATATTTATTCCTTGAAATGCCATGTGCGGTGGTGTACGCCGGGCTAAAGCCAAGGTACATGTAATAATAATGCAAAGCACCTTGAGCACTCCGCAGAGTGGATACGTGCACTATATAAATTGCATCTATCATTAGGAACTGGCAGTCGATAATTATTCAAACAAAAGCAATGTTGTACAATGTCGTTAATCATCTTTCTCTTACCTTGCCTATTTCTCTGTCAGTATCTTGTTTAAGCCTCTCAGCCTCGGTTTGACTTTTCTCTAGCTGGAGAGACACATCAAGTGCCTCCCTTCTCGACTGATTCATCTAAAAGAAACAAAAAGGAAAAATACTCTTAAGATGGATATTTAACGTAACAAAGAAACAATGCTCGAGGACAGATTTTGACTTGATTACATTTTGAATCAGGCTAGATGTGTTTTAATCTCAAGACAATTTTCTGGAGCAGCTACTGTAGGAAAGTATGATTGATACAGCATACTTGTACTTATGAATGATTTAATGCTAGGCTGTAAAAACCAATATTTTAACTTTCATAAATAGCACTACATATTTGCATATTACAATGTAGTTGGCTTTCATCTTATTATCTAAGAAATCTAAGCAAATTCATGGTTGCGAAATTAGGGAAATAAAACCCCGGTAAAATGGAGCTATTAATAAGGGCATGTCAACACAGCTGCATTCAAGTGGCCAAAATGTATGAAAGGTTTCAAAGGAGCAAAATTTGTTTAAATTATCTATCAGCTGCGTATGACCAAAACTATCCACGCATTTTAATTCGCGAATCTTACAAATAATTTGTATTTTCCAAATTAAAATGCTCACAAGAGTTTCACATGCTTGATGCCAACAAAAAATGTGTAATAATCTAGTGATTCAAAACATGTCAGTGACAAAACTTTTGTGAAGGTCAAATGAATATTGATTCACTTTGCAAAAATATCAATTTATCAAAAACATTTGGTTTACAGTAAAGGATGGATAAGATACATGTACAATGAGAAAAATTTAATACGATAAGCAGGTATGATATTAAACAAGAAACTGAAAATATGACAAGAATGTAATGACACTGGAAACAAACTTAAGGGAATCAATGATGTATTAACTGCAGAATGGACATGTGAGCATCTACAAGTTTTCATCATATGATCTAAACACAAATTAAAGCTTTCCACTGTATGCTTTGGATGAAGGTGGTGCAATGCTGCGCAATGAATGAGGCAAATTATGTAATATATATTTTTGACATGAATTAAAAAAAATACAATGATGTGCAAGAAGTGGCAAGATGTGCAATTAATGGAATAAATGCATGATTATAAAGGCACTCCTTTTTTCAACTAATTCATGGGCCACTCTCTGTGATGTGTGTGACCAGTAGAGTAGATTTGTTGGTACATAATCTTATTTTAAAGTAGGAAACATCACAATTTCATCATATTTTTTCTCAACATTAAAAAAGACTCAATCACTGCCTTAAAAATTAGTTACATGTTCGACTCATCACAGGTCAATGGCCATGGATTTCATGTGATGTCTTGCAACATAGGTCGTTTCAAACTATTAGGGAGTGTTGCTAGAAAGCTGCAATCAATTGATGATTGAAGTAGATCTGCATGCACTTATCAAAATCCTTGATCCATGGGCGATTTGACAGCGGCTCAGATCGGAGGCATTTCAATTTGCAACCGATTTATAGATGATTTGCAATTGATTGAATCTTTCTAGCAACACCCTCTTTGGTTGTCAAAAAGTGCAGCTTTATAAGATGCATGACAATAAAGGTGTTCTTTTTTCAATCAATAAACAAAATATAATTACATATATACAGCATGAAAGCGAAACATGGTGAAATGGATGATGCACAGCGCAGTGAGCCTTTGTTCAGGGTCAAAAGTTTGCGTGCTAAAAACTTTGTGGAAAAAAAGGTTCTGGTGCCACCAATATAAAATACATTCATATCGTATTCTATAGAAAAAAGTGCATGGAATGTAGATTTGCAAAATCAATGTACATGTAGCAAATGGGAAAAGTTAAGGTCAGGCAACTTTTTAATGAAAGTTAGTGTGTTATGACAAATAAAGCATACAGTGTACATGCATGCTTTCACATTACACTAACACCTACATCCTACATGTATGCTCTGAGATTTAGATTATAAAAGCAAACGGAATTGTAGTGCTAAAAAGAATGATGCAGACATGAATATAAAAATGTTATAACCTATTCAGGACAGGAATTATTGAACACATTTTATCACTATTCCTTCCTCAAATTGGCAATGGTAGAATTTTAGATTCTATTTCTATTGCATTTCAATAAGATGGAAAGTTATGAAACTGAGTCTCTATTGCAGAATGGCATGTTAAGTCTAAATTTGCCAATTTGCATAGCAAAATAGCAATTTTTAAACATTCTCTAAAATGCCAATTTGGAGATGGATGACATTTTAGTAACTATTTATAAATTTTCTGCATCAAATGGCATATCATAAATTAACAATATCCACATGTGGCCAGATTTTATGGAGAATGTTTTTTTCATATTCCTTTCTGCATCTCATATTCTTAAAACCATTAATCAAAAGTTATCGAACCAAACCAACAATGTGTTCAATTGTCCTGAAAAGGTTACATCAAGATAAGACACAAAACATTCATGATATGATACATTCAAGAGACAAGGGTTATAATGAAAGTGCAGTGCTTTCGAAATGAATTCAGTGAAGATTTTGGCCCTCTCAGGGTGAGGGTTTGTAGGGTACTTACTGTATGAATGACATGCTGTTCGGTATGGGAGAACTATAATGTAGGGGGAGAATGATCATCAATATAAGCAGTTAAGCTTTGTGATTAATTGTACGGGGTGATGTGATATGAATGACAGAATCTACTCAATATTGTGTCCAATGGCCGAAAAAAGGGATACACTGTAAAAAATCTTACCCAGATATATTGAAAAACAAGCAATTATTAGTTGCCAAAGAAGTATAAATAATTGAGCAAAATTTGCATATTTGTTGGGTTTAAATGCAGTTTTTTGGGTAATGCATATGATAACGGAGGTTGTAAAGGTAAAGTCAAACCATAAACTCAAATTATGCCAGGCTTTGTCCAACATACTTCTTGAAATAAAAACAATGCATCTTCCTCTTACAATTGCCTTGGATAAATCATCAGACTTCTGATAGGAAATGCTAAAATTTTGAAGCATCATAATCATCAGGTTAAAAGATTCATGCTATTTGTCTGGTACTGTAGGCCTTTAAATTGCATAATTTATCACAGGTTTGTAATTTAGGTTTACTTGGTCTGGGTTTCTGGATTAATCTTTGGGTGTTTGGTTTAGGTTTTAGAGTAAGTTCTGGGGTCAGGTTTTATCCCACAATATCTAATTGATGTTAAGGTTGGATGCAAATTTGAACCACATTTTATATCTAAGAATTTGGGATGGGATTTAGATCAATATGTAGGGTAAATAGGATATACAGCTTTGCAACAAAGGTTGAGTTTGGGATAGGATATAATGGGAAAGCAAACATCATCAGCAAAAACATTGGGGATAAAACAAGCAAAAATGGAGATTAAGGTTGAGTATCATATACAGCTAATACATGATTGTGTGAACAAGAAGCAAGCTGACTGGGACCTCAATAACCAGCAATCTACAACTATATTTGCAAAAAGATGAAATTGGTCCCCTAAAATTGGGGGGGGGGGGGGGGGGGGGAGGGAGCAGGATCCATGCGACAAAAAAGGAGCAGTATAATAATGTGTGTATATTTTCTCATCAGGCAAAGTTATGATATACATAAATTATGCATGCTAATTCTACATCTGGAAATTATCATGACATACAAAAAATATATCTACAATTGAAAGAAATATTGCCAAGTCTCTACTTTTGCTCACAAAACATTTTCAAAATATAATTCAAGCTACATTCTATAATATAAAGCATGAACCTCTTTAATTCCATACGATATTGCACATTGATAATAAATTATAATGTTTGAGAAAGAAAAGATATTGCCGATCATAAAAATATACATTATAGAGAATGAAAATATGAAAAGCATATATCATGGAAATGTTCCAGATATGAGTGTTACAATTATTTGAACAGATGCTGCTAGCAATATATTAGAACTACATATAACTGCAATTTTCGAATTTAAAATTTGGTTTTGCAAAAAATATAAAAGAGCAGTTTGCTCAATTAGAAGTTATTATATATAAATATTTTTCATAAACAAAAAAATTGTGAATTTTGTTTGTGAGGTTGAACAAATTGTTGAATTGCATGTTTCTGGATATGTTTTGTCCTTGTACAAGGCTTCATAAATAAAATTCTGAGTTAAATGTGCTTCAAAAGTATAATTATACATTTACATATGACAGGGTGATTGCATCTTATCTTCATGTTATGTGTTGTTAAATTAATAGTAAATATGTGGCTTCTACCTTGGTTATATGGGAATCACATTTTAAGAAATTATTGTTTGTCAAACTGCAATATACCATGTGGTCTTTGAGAAATACCAATGGGTAGGCGACCATTTTCACTCATGTCTCATGGAATACATTTGTCTGGCTGGAAAAATACATGGATTCTGAGTTCAGGTACATCACAAAAATTGACCCAACCCCATGGAATTACAAATCTCTATCTAACTGTATTTGTTCATTTGTGGAAAGATTCATGATTGAGTTATTCCAGTTTAGTACTATCTGTTCTAATAGCACCTGCCTCTGCACATATATCATTACCCTATAACAATCAACTGGAGAGTCTCTCATACCCCTCTGATCACATATACCCCTCTCAGGGTAGGTGACTCTGTGGGTAAGTGTTGAAGTCCATGTTCATGGCAAGGATATAGTGCAGAGGTAGGTGCTGTTAGAACACAGAGTCCTCAACTGGACTATGATTGGGTATGGGAGAAAGTTTGTGCAAGAGTTCATGCAAAGTGTCATACATGGATTGTTCAGAGTGTGCTTTCACTTATTGATGCACTCAGCAACCAGGAGGTTGTCTCATGAAGCTTGTCGCCAGCGACAATTACGTATAGTCAGCGCTCACTAATCCAATGAAATCCTTGATTTTGATTGGATAAAAAGTGCCATCTCTGACTGTTACTACAGTAACTATAATTAGGAACCGGTAACTGTCGGAAAATAATTGCTTGTCGCTGGCAACATACTTCATGAAATGCCCTCCCTAAGCAAAAGATTTCATGGGCCCCTGACTCTTGATAATGGGACGATTCTGATTTATGTAGAGATGCTCCTGTTCACAATTGACCAGAAGTACAAGTCAACACATCCACAGTTTTTAAGAAATAAGAAATCAGTTCTTATTTCAGTAGACAGGTAACAGATGACCTCAGTCTAATAACATCATAATACATGTAGCACATGATAGATGGTGCTTACAAAAGAAGAGGAATCGTCATAGACGAGTGAGTAAACGTGAAATATGGGAAATGCGCTTGACAGATTGGGGTAGTGGACAAGGGGCTCATCACAGATGTACATGTAGCATAATCATGATGTAATAATGCATGGATGAATCTGATATACAAACGCTGACTGACGCATTAACATGCAAATTCAAACCTGCTTTGGTTATGGGCCCATGAAATCTTTCGTTTTTTTTTTTTTTTACTGAACCATGATGCGCACGTGCTGATGCAATGTGACAATGGAGTGTTTCTGCATGATGTCATTTGGCCATTTTGGAGGACAATAGATCGTGCAAACAGAATGTCTGAGGGGGTGTTGTTAGAAAGTTATAATTGATTGCAAATCAACTTCAAATCACTTAAGAATTGAAACACGCATTGACATTTGCAGACAGTCTGTGCTTCTTACAAAAAAAAAAAAAAGGAGTTTGATTGGCAGTTGCTGGTCAACTCCAACTTGCAATTGATTGCAACTTTCTGGCAACACCCCTCCAGGCTCATGCACAATACCCAATACTGTATAAGCCAATATGATGCCGTACATATATTTTTGTGATTTCGTACCAGTTTGAATCATTGACTTGTTGCCATATTCATTTTTTGGACAGCGTTTGTACACAATGTGTATCATATAGAGCAGGAAATTTTCAAGAGGCCAAGACTGCAAAATTTGTCAAAATTTCAGCGTATACAGCATAAGTTGCCTCCCGAAATGGCAGATGAACAATGTCACTGGAAAGTGCTTTCATTGATTTATGCACTGACCTACCTGTTTAAATGGAGCTATGTTAGGTGTATGATATGCAAACTTTCGTGTGGTGTAGGCCAGCTGAGCTGTTTTTAATGTGCAATCAATAAACTGTTCCCATGGTTATGTAGGGAGAAATGTGTAAATTAGAAATGATGAAATGTAAAAACAAAACAAAGTGACATGGTTTGTGTGGTTAATGAAAAAAACATGATTATGCAGTGAAACATTCTTGACTTCCATTCAAATCTGTAATATGTCCCTCCTGACATTTATGTGTGCCGGGACTTGTTTTTCATTGTGCTGTTCTTAGATCTAAGCTCGACTCTACAAATGACTGGTGATCCTTTCTCAAGTGCAGTTCAAAACCAGGGGTTATTATTGAGTACAGGAAAGGGTCACCAGTCATTCTTAGATTTGTGCATACCTCTACGAACAGCTTTATGAAACGTAACCCAGAAAAGATGACAATGCATGTTTACTGATTTGGCATTCGAAAGGGAACCTACATCTATCTGTATTCTATTTCATTTACATGTAGATTCTCATTTCTATCCTTAACCCTTCTAAATGTATATGGCCAAAATGAATGATTTTGGAAATAGATGTACAAAATGATTATTGCATACAATGTATATTTGGTGATTTGCAGATGCCCTACAAGCCCTACAAAATAAAATGTCTGGGCAATTTCCCACATCAGTTTATGAAATGTCCATTGTCTTTTAACAAAATTTGTCAATCTGTCAATACTTTGTATTTCACATCATCACCCTCAAACAAATTCTTAAGGTAATGTTTGTATATAAGATCTAAAAACTGCTCATACTGCTCTAAAAAGTATATCATGAACAATCATGTATGTCATGTAACAGAGTGTATCTTGAGATTTGTATTGATTGCATGGACATAATTTCGTCTGTCATACTGGTACATAAAAGTGAAGTGTTTTGACAATTTAAATAAAATGTTATACTGTTAATAAACTATAATGCCCAAAGAGAGTAAAACATGCTTGATCTAAAAAACAAGCATAAAACAGCATATACTTTCCTCAACACATGTTATCCCTTACAATTGTGACAACGGTTCTTGGAGCAGGACGTAAATTTTAATGGATTCAAGTCTTTCATTACAAGTGAATATCTAGGAGTATGTTGTCATGATTTCTCTCTTTTATTCAGCTGAAGTGCTTCATGCAAATTCTGGAATGGTAGGGATCTCTCTTTTGAGTGGTGTAGGTGGGATGAGCAGTTTTTAATGTACAATCAAACTGTTCCCATGGTGATGTAGGGAGAAATGTGTAAATTTTTAGAAATTGTAACTTGTTAAAAACACAAGGGAAATTATTTGCACAGTTAATTTTGAAAAAAATGATTAAGCAGTGAAAAATTGTGACATAAATTCCAATCTGTTAATGAATCTTGTAGGCCTGTCTTTAAAATCAGTGATGAAAAAGGGCATGTTTAAATTCATTTCGGTAGTTCCCACAACCAAGAAACATGCAAATATGATATGGTTAAATAGCCCATATGTGTTAGTTGCATGGCTAAATAATGGTAGATGACTAACCTGTGCTTTATAATCTGCAACGAGTGATTCATACTGTTGTATACTGGCCTTCAGCTGATCAATGTTGGAATGTGAATGGGTTAGCTTATCCTGGACTTCTCTAAGGGAAATCTAAGAGAAGGAAGATAATTTGAGAAAAAATCGATAAGAACCTGAGAAGAATGTGAAAATATTGTAAATACAAGTACTTGTTCAAGCAGGCTCTCAGTTCAAAGCATGTTTTGTTAGCAAGGAAATACAACCAACTGATGTGCGACAATGCTCCTTGGAAGTCTTATGCTCACTACAGGAGGCAGAGGAAGTAGAAAATGACGAAAGTGGAGAAAAAAGAAAAAAGGTAGTAAAGAGGGAAGGAAAGAGAGTATGATGGAAGTCTATAAAGGCACGCACCTATATATCTGAGCAAATATAGAACAGTAAAATATATCATTCAATCACTGAATCTGGTATCACTCGAAGGAGAATATTCTGAAGATTATGAAGATATAAATATTGAACAGAAAAAAGTAAAAAATCGTCTACGAGGAACAGTTTCCGACAACGTCTTTCAAACTGTAGTAGTTTTTGGAACACATTTAAAGGCACGCACTGCTCTTTGCCGGTCAAATAAACAATAATTATCAACTTTTATTGCTATATTTTTTACTTCCTAATGTCATATAAATTCTAGAGATTAATATGAAATAGTACAAATTCATTGGTATTAAAGATAAGTTACGATTTTGTGCCCAATTCTTGACTGCATTACCAAAAAATTACGTTCGCAAAGGCTTCCTTAGTCCCATGCATAGACAAGCCACAGAGTTTTTCTAGCGCGTATTTGCCATAGATAAAACGCGCATTTTGAATGCGTGCCTTTTTATTACGTGTGCCTTTATATGAGCGGACCATACTATGTTCATTTATGAAAAAGAGGATGGAGGTAGCGAGAGGAAGGGGGAGAAGACAAGAAAAGGGAGAAATCGTGAGAGAGAGAAAGTGCAATAGGGAAACAAGAAAGAAATATAAATAAACAAACAATTTCAAACTAATAATCAAAATGATATCAAATATTCGTTATCATTTCAATGCCATGACTTTATAATACATCATGGTATTGTGTAGCCTAGTCACTGACCTGACTCTTTTCATTCTCTAGCTTCAGATTACTTGCTTCTGATGTCTTCAGATGAAGCTCTGTTTTGACCCGGTCTAGGTTCATTCTAGAATTCATGTCCATCTCTCTCATCTGCATCTCTAACTCATCTATTTTCCTGCAATGAGCAGAAGAAAAAAAAATCTCAGTTACACAGTGGTTCTCACACTCACCTTTTTACTAGAGGGTAGGGGTTAAAATCCTTACAAGGTGTTAATTTCCTAAAGTAAGAAATTTGTTCACATAATGCTGCACTCAATCCAGGTGTTTGAAGGGGTACAAAATTGGATATGATGATTATTGTCACCACTGTAGGCTGACTTTATGGACTGACTTTATGGATGTTATTTGTTTTTCTTTTTCTCTAAGAGAGGATCTATTTATGAACATCCAAATCATAAACAGAGCAGTAACAGATTAACACAATTTAGCAAACATGTGCATAAAAGATTCCCTATTTCACCGATAATGTATATCCGTAGACCGTGGTTATAATATTTCTAAAGCACTCTGGCCTTACTGTTAATGCACTAGTGTAAGATTAAAAAATGTTAGAACTGATTTTCCATAATGTTTGATTGATGGTGTCTATTGGTATTCAATCAAGTCAATTTACTATTCTAGTCCTATGACCACGATAAATACATTTCACTAACCACATTGAGAATACCTTTCATGATGCCATTACCATTCTAAAATTGTTCCCTTGAGAGAGAGACCCTGATTTTAATCACATGTACTTCCATAAATTATTCCTTGGATGACAATAAATGTTTTATTATCAACCATTCAATAAACAATTGATCAAGTACCATATCAACAGTAATATCACTCTCAACTTTGACATTCTCATTGGATATCTTGCCATTGACTCCCTTTTGTTCCTCAATTTTGGCTCACATCGACACCTGTTTCATCTATAATATGGTTCTTGGACCACAATACATAGATAATTGAAAAAACTTTTTTTTCATTTGATTAAAGAAATTAATCATTCACCTTTTCATGATGCCATTATCTCCCTCGATTTGTTCCTTTTCTCGAGAGATCCTGGTATTGATTCCTTTTAGCTCCTCAATCTTTGCTCCCATCTCCACCTGTTTGGCCTCCGTCTCCATCACCTGGAGCTGGAGTTTCTCCACTGCATCCTCGCTCCTTGAGGCACGATCCTTCTGGACCCTCGTGGCTCTCTTGAGGGCGTCCTTGTCAGCTGAAGCCTTTTCTTTCGCAGCGAGGAGCTGGGCACGGAGGTGGTCGCCTTCGAGTTTCTCGCGCTCTATCTGATTTTCAAGATTCTGTGAAAAAAATACATGATATGAATATAACAAAATTCCCTATTGACCAATCTCAATTTATACCCACAGCACAACCACAGTCACAACCATAATCCTCCTCCTCCTCCTC
>BQKZ01002706.1:49154-63664 GCA_036244855.1 Temnopleurus reevesii | reverse complement strand
CCCCCCCCCCTCCTAGTTGCGCGCCTGCATTCCTTTCTGTCTGGTGACGTTAAATCTAATGAACATGTACATTTTCATGTCATTCATAATAGTTCTAATCTTTGTCAAGTTTTGTATTTATTTGAGGGGTCCACATCTAAACAAGCAAATCTTTTAAGTTTACTTCCTCCTTTTCCTTACTGAATTTTCCCTGCATTTTAATATTTACATTTGATTACAAAATGTTATTATACTTTCCTGCAATTAGCTCTTTTTTCGTAATTCTTGTTCCTTGTAATAATTACTCGTTTCATTTTGCTATATCATTGCATTACTTCTTTATTGTAGCATTGTATTCAATGTTGGAAATAAAAATTCAATTGAATTAAATTGAACTCTGTACCCATAGATTAGGCCATCCCATATAAGGCGCGCCATAATTGGAATGGATTATTGCACCAGCCTGAAAGGGGAATTACCTTGTAGCATTACATCCAAACAGAAGCAGGAAATAATTTATACGCGATGTAACACATATGTATGTAGTCCTATGATTCTAATACTAGTGATTCTAATACTAGCAACTCTTTAATTATAAGGATATCTTTGAGTTAAAATCGTTCTCGGTATTTCTTCTATTTAATCATATTCAGATAAAGGAAAAATCAACAAAGGATGCCCCAAAACCCTGTATTTTCTTAAGCAAAATTCACACAATGATAAAAACAAAATGCTCTTTCAGTTTAATTGAATATATAATATACTCACATTTTATTGCATAATTATAATAATAACACTTATGACATTTGTTTGTTTTGTGTTGTTACAAGTATTTCCTTCATGGCAAATGATTACATCATGAATATGCATGATAATAATCATGAATGATAATACCTCATTAACTACGAATAAATCATTTCAATGCTTGACAATCATAATACAAGATGAATATTCATGATCATTGTTTTATCTACGGATAAATATTCAGGCTTCAGTTCAATCAAACCCGACCACCAATCAGATACATGTATTATGAATATAAAAGATCAATACTATGAATATTAATGGCACTGATGCAGCATGAATATTCATGAGAACTTGTGTTGCCTCATGAATATGCAGGAAATATAATGTACAATACATTGTATGATGAATATGCATGATTATAATCAATAGTACATGAACGAGTGTAACCATGATTAAGATTCCAGACGTATGGCGATGAATTTGAAACAACAAATTCTTGATCACATCTAATATACGATAAAAATGTGCAAACATGATAATAGTTACGAATATGAACACTCAAACTATTCCTAATGAAAATTGGAGATTTCCAATAAAAGCCAAGTTCACAATTAACACAATTTCAATTTTGAAATGAATACTATGAGCTGAAATATTCACCGGGGTTTTATTTTCACGAATTTAAAAACCAGGAATTTGCTAAAATTTTCACTCATTAGAATGCCCATAGACTTGTGTGCAAGAATCTCTCAAAACCTGACAATAACAACTCATTAGTATGTAAAAATGTCTAAATGTCAGTGAATCCGCTAAAATGTATGTACAGTAGGCTATAATACAAGGCCCCAGTCACATAGGGCCCGAAAGCGACACGATTCAACAAGACTCTTTGTTCAGTTTACAATGAGTCACGTTGAATTGTGTTGCTTCCAGGGCCCTATGTGACTGGGGCCTAAGCTGTTGAAATCATTTAAAATGATTTCAACAGCTTCCTCGTCTCAAACTGACTCCAAATACTAAAGATCTATCACATCAAAAGAACATCTTTATAAACACTTCCAAATGACTGAGTTAATGCATTAAAACCTCAATAAAACAGAATATGTCATAATACACATAGCTCAAATGTATAGACCTGGGTTGTGTTTCATAAAGCTGTTCGTAGGTCTATAAGCGACTTTACAAACGACTGATGATCCATTCTCAAGTGCGATTCAGCACCAGGGATCATCATCTAGTGAAAGAAAGGATCACCAGTTGAATCTTAGAGTCTTGCGTAGGTCTAAGAACAGTTTCATAAAACACAACCCAGAAATGTGTTTTTGCTTTTGTGGGGTGCTGTTGATTTGAAGTTTCCCAAACCATCTAAAATAAGGGAGAAAAGTGCAGATGAGAGAAATTGGATGATTGGCAAGTATGTATACCTTATATTTCCTATCACATTGAACAAAAGCAAACTCTTTTTCAAGTCCTGGGTGGTGTTTCACCAAGTTACGAAAGACTTTAAGAAGACTTTACTCTAGACTAGTATTGGTTCTTGTATAATAATTTACATTTATAAAGTGCCTTTTAATGAGATTCAAAGCACATTTCAGAGAATTGTGCCATCTCTCAATAAATAGAAGGCGTCGTTGATCAATAAATGCATCACGTTGCCATAGAAACGGAAATAGTTGTAGCAACACAAAACAAACTAGTACTTCGATTAGACCATCAAGACACATAGATATATATAGATACATATACAAAGAAGTATTAATTGGATAGGAAAATTTGACATCATACAAAATCACACGTGCATATAACTGTATAAATTCATACAATGGAAACTCAGTATAACGAGGTGCTTGGGACCAAAAAAATACCTTGCTATAGCAGTAATCTCTTTATAGCAGAGGTAAAAAAAGAAGTTATGAAGAGCTGGAAATAGGTGTTTTGCCTCTTTATAGTAAGTATTTTATTATATCAGATCTCTTTAAATTGAGTTTACATTGTATGTCTGTATTTGTGACGCACTGCGATTCCGTCAATTTTCTTTCAATAAGAACTTACAAAAGAAGCAAGGATCTGTTCAAACATGGCAGAGTTAGCATAGCTGATAACACAAGGTGGAGATGTTTTGGTCTAGTGGTTATGTCCTTGGACTTCAATCACAGGGTCCTGGGTTCAATTCCCATTGGCACTTATTTCCTTTGGCAAAATATTTATCTGTTAGCCACTCTAACTCAAATGCTATTTGGGTACCGGAAGGAAAGAACAATCTTGTGGTGGGGATTGTAACATTTTTGTGCCGAGAGCAATATTTAAATATTCAGCATTTTGTGGTTGCTATGAATCCAAGCACTTTCTGAAAATACAAATTTTGTTTTGAGATTTGATAAATGAGACCCTACATTTGACATGTGACGAGTCGACCTTATTTGCGACATCTTCGTAATCAAATTCTGGCCTTCTGTAGAAGCGTATCGCATCCAAAAGGTTAAGTTTTAAGTGTTCAGAATCTATCCAATCACGTGGCCATGTTTGAACAGGATTACAAGGAAAACGAATCGAATACAATTTTTTAATTACCGTGAGTACAATAATACACACCGATGTAGAAACAAAATATACAAAGAACATCTAATAATCAAAGACCGTCACATCTTCATGTAACTTTTTCATCATACAATTAAAATAGTACAAATAATGAATGAAGTGAGAGCTTTAAAAGAAGAGTCTACCCCCAAAAAATATTTCTTTAGCAGGAGCTTAAAAATCAGAAGAACAGAACAAAAAAAGTTTGAGAAAAATCGTACAACTGATAAAAAAAGTTAATATAAATGTTTTAATATTCACAATTTTTAAATACTTATCTGATTTTCTTCAATTTTTTTTCGTTCTGCTCACCAAATTTTCTAATCCTGTAAAAATCATTATTTTGGGGTAGACTCTTCTTTTGAGATAGTCAGACTATTCCACGAAAGATGAATTAATACACCTACATAAACAAAAAATTACTAATAGACTATTGTGAATACTGCTTTATTATAAATGCTATGCAATGTCTAGAGGGTAAATCTGGGCAAGCTATACACTTAATATATACATTCAAAATGTGAGCGTTTATCGTAACTAACTTTCTGTTTGTAAAAATGTGTTACAGAATTTCAGGGTTCCAAAAAAATTTGAAGACATAATTCCATGACCTTTTCCATGACATTTTCCCATGACCTTTTCCATGACTTTTCCCTAAGTTTTCCATGACTTTTTAAATGACTTTTTCCACAACCTTATCCATGACATTTTCCATGATTTTTTCCATGATTTTTCAATGATTTAATTGCTGCTTAACATGACTTCATTTCTCGCACAATTTCTAATTTACTCGGATGACTGATGTGGCGTCAGCTCAAGAGCATTTCTGATTGGTCGATTCCTTGAGATGGTATGAATACACATGAAAATTCTGTTTAAACAAATCCTAGCAGGATTTCAATATATGAAATAGAAAAAAAAAAACAACTGCCGCATGTCACTTGAACAGAGCCTTCACAGGACTGCGGCTTGAATTCTTGAAAGCAGAAATTATTTTCAACAGCCGTGTACAGACCTATCACAGCACAAGGATTTTCATACAGCAAGAGGCTTTGGCTACAGACTATGGGGGTGTTGCTCAAAAGTTGCAATTGATCGCAAGTTGCAGTTGATCGGGATGCGCCAATCAAAATCATTGTTTCATGCGCGTCTTGTTAAATGCGCGCACCACGCGCGAATGAAAATACGCCTTACAATTTGCAAAGTTGCAGTTGATTTGCAGTTGATTTAGAGCAACACCCCCTAAGTTATGTGCAGAGAAGCAAAGGGAATGGGTTACATCCGATTAACATGTCTGCAGCAGAAAAACTCACAACTTACTCAATGAAAGCAAGATTTAGAGCATAAAAATGCAATAAAAATGCAAGAGCATGAAAAAAAAACAATTTTTATATGAAGAGGAATGTTCAATTTGATAATCATCTGAAAGTAATTGAAGAGTAAAATAATATAGTTCATATCAAGCACTACCAATATCATGGATTTCATATCTGGAACATCTATTTCAGGGCAACAATTAAGATACACCAACTTTGACAAAAGGGGCAATTCCACGAGGAAAAATCCAAAAATATTTGTTTTAAATTATTCTAATTTTGTTCAGAGACAGTATGTTGTAGATAATTTTCTTGGAATCTGTGAAATGTACAACACAGTTTGAATATCTTTCCTTAAAAATATGCTAGATATAATTTTTCAGATGTTATGGACTGTTTAATGATCAATAACGGGAAAATTCTCTCCTCTAATTCCGGCTAACTGACATTCTTCATGCCTTGGCGCCATATATGTGAAAAATGAAAAATGTTTCTTCCTTCGCACATGCTTGCACTTACTTTATGCTATATTTCAAAAGATTGACAGTTCTCTGAGAGTCTGTGCCTGAGCTTTAATCGAATAAAGTGGAGCTCAAAATGGCATGTAATTCCGTTACCGCCTCAAATTTTTAACATTATTACGAATGGATCAACATGTTGATCCAAATAGGAGAATTTTTAGCTAAATTCCCTGATTTTCCCTGATTGTATAAATTTTTATAAAATGCCCTGAATTTACCCCGACTGGAAAAAATGAAACAGACCTCTACAAAATTCATTTTAATCGTTTGCCTGATGGTCAACTGACTCGAAATCTTACTTGCATAAATTCCTGATTGATATTGTATCTCCTCCGATCTGTTTTCATTCAGGCAAAGAATGCACCCAGGCCTCACAACTCATATCACGGAAAAGGAGGAATGAATTGCTGAAAAGTGGAAAAAAACCCATGTTTCTAATAGGACTGTGTAATAAAGTTATTAAGAAAAATAGGGCAACTCTTTATAAATGGCATAGAAACCCTCTCAAAATAGTCAAAAATTCATATTCTTTACTCAAAATTTCTAATAGTTTGGAGGTCTCTACACCTAATTTTGAAGCATCAATAAATACAACTACGAAAAAAGAATTTGTGAGAATGCCTGATCAGAAGTCATCATATAAATGATAAACATTTTTGGCAAAGTTTTGATTGGCTGATATTGATAGCCTCCGTGAACATGGCCACTTGCCGAAATGGGCAAATGATTTTCATAAAAATGCTTGCTGGCACAGCTTTTTTCACTTGCCCCGGCCAAGCGGGCAAGTGGGTTTATAGAGCCCTGCTCTAATGTACCTAGGGTTGTGGCAGAGACAGGCACAATAGAAATAATCACAGCAATATACATGATTAGGCAGTCAGGAAAGGTACATGCTTAAAGAATGCTAAAGTATACAGCGCTCAATACATTTGTTGCCAACTGTCCCCTTTAATCTGATAAAATAAGGGGTGTTGCTAGAAAATCGCAATAAATTGCAAGTATCAGTTGATCGGCAAGTGTCAAACATATCATAATTTCATACATATCTTGATATAAGTGTGAACTGTGCGCGAATGAAACTGCGTGTTACAATTTGCAACTGATTAGCAATTGATATTGCAATTAATTGCAATGTTCAAGCAACACCCCCCCTTAGCCTTGACTCTTGCTCCATATATGACCCATCTGATGAAGAGCTACGATTAGTGTTAAACCCCTGTCCCTTGTCTAAGATATATGAAAAGGTAAATACACTGGGGATTGTGGGTATAAACATCTGCCGCGATGCCAACCTTTCGGAATATGCATGGAGGAAGGAGATCAAACTTTGAACCCTCAAACATCTGATACAAACGGTTTTTGCTTTCTGTCTTACAAAACATTTGTGCATATTCCAGAATTTTTGCATCTGTGCAGATGCTTGAAATACACAACACACAACCATTATCTAGTACACTCTATGAAAGGAAGGGGGGAGAGGGATGTCAAACCTGGCCCATATTTGTTTGAAAAATCGCAAATGGGGCTAAGCTAAACTTCATCAATGGTATTAGATTCCCCTCTTGGCCAATGTTTGTTACAAAAATTGTGCAGCGGTGTAACTAAGCTGCGTCAATGGTGAGAGACTTGTTGTTTACCTCCACCTTCAAATGAGAGTAAAATGTAAGGATGTCTAGCATAGCTGATGGTTTCTTAACGTCGTAAAACCACTGCCGGGCAGTGTTTCACCAAGTTTTTTTTTTTCCAAATTAAGATAAACTTTAAGAACGACTGAAAGAATGACTGGTATCAGTTCTTGTGCTAAATGATTTATAACATTTAGAGTATTCGGTACGAGAATTCTTTCATATCTTGGTGATACACCGCCCTGGTGTACATGCTCTATCAATTTCTTCGATTTCAGTCAACTGTGACGAAGGGCACGTCGACCGGAAGTATTACGTTATAGTTTTGCACGTCTGCTCATGGCTACGTCACAGGTAATTGCGCACCTAACAATGAGTAGATGCGTTAAACTATGGGGTGTCAACTTGCAACTTTGCAAAATATAAGACGCATTTTCAGTCACGCACGGCATGCGCATTTAACAAGATGCACATGAAACAATGATTTCGATCGGCACGTTCCGATCAACTGCAACTTGCGATCAATTGCAACTTTCAAACAACATCCCCTATGACGTACTACTTCGACTGTGACTGCAATCAGAATGAAATCGAAACCTCCATAAACTCATCCAAACAGGGCCATAGTTGGACTATTCCCCTTAGAACAACAAATTATTAATTAGAATAAAGAGAATGAAAAGACGACAGCTGCGATCGGTGTTATCCTTCCGTATACTTCATTCCATCTCCCGCGTTGAGGCCGGTCGTTTCCGTCGGTTCCGGCGATCTGTCCGGTGCTGGCATGGGGATCGCGACGTTCGGCGGCAAGGGTGTAGCGCCATCTTCTGACGTTGATTTGGGTTGGCTTGTGATGGGCGTCTCGGCGTTCCCTCCTTCCTCCTCCTCATCTTCATCCTGTCATGGATAAACAAGACAAATAATGATGTAGGTTAGAAAATTTAGGAAATCACTGTAGAAGCAGCTGTACTCTCATTGCCACACAAACCTTGAGAAAATTAATATTATCTTGCCCAGGTTGGCAAGTGACTACAGTAGCAATTTTGTTAAACCAACGAAGAATAATGCTTGCCGTAATGAATATTATTTTGTTTTTAAAAGCCGTTTTCGCTACATTTATGGCAAGGTTTGGAACAGCCTTTTACCTGTTCTACACAATTCCCAATCTATTCACTCATTTAAAAAACTATTCAAACAAACCTACCTCAAATAATTCTCACTTCAGTGATCCAATTGTGACCACTCTAGCACATAACCATTAATATATAGCCATTTGTTTCTGCTATTTTCTTATTTCATTTATTTCTACCTCTAATTATAAATGACTATTTGATTGTACTATTTTAATTTAACTCTATATTAGTGATTATTTGATATTTATATAATAATAATAATAATAATAATAATAATATATGCAATTTATATAGCGCACACATCCACTCTGCTGAGTGCTCAAGGCACTTTTCATTATTATTACCCTGGCTTTAGCCCGGCAGCCATTCACGGCGCACTTGGTATTTCAAAGAATAAATATTCCTGCCAGGTACCCATTCACCTCAACTGGGTTGAGTGCAGCACAATGTGGATGAATTTCTTGCTGAAGGAAATTGACGCCATGGGTAGGAATCGAACCTACGACCTTCTAGTTGAAAGGCGAGAGTCACGACCACTACACCACAGCGCCTTCATTTCTTTTGCTCCGGGACCAAGATGAAAACCAACTTTTACCTTGTACATATGTGATCTTGTTATCCTGTTTAAATATATGCCAATATATAAATGAATAAATAAATAACTTACATCTGGAATAACAATTTCAAAGTCCTCGTCTTCCTCTTCTCCTCTTCTGCACCGGCCGCAACATCCAAAACAGCAAAGACAACAGCAGAAACAGAAGCAGTAACATGTACAGAAGAAACATATCACACTTGTTACCTGTAAAGAGTTGGAGAGCATAAAAAATGATTGTCGTTTATATTAATGTCTAGATCATAACATCTGAAACAGCATAGACAACAGCAGAAACAGAAGCAGTAACATGTACAGAAGAAACATATCATACTCGTTACCTGTAAAGAGTTGGAGAGGAGAAAAAAGAAAATGATTATCATTTTGATTAATATTATGATCATAGAATCCAAAACAGCATAGACAACAGCAGAAACAGAAGCAGTAACACGTACAGAAGAAACATATCACACTCGTTACCTGTAAAGAGTTGGAGAGCATAAAAAATTATTGTTGTTTATATTAATGTCTATATCATAACATATGAAACAACATATGCAACAGCAGAAACAGACAAAGTAGCACATACAGAAGAAACATATCACATACCAGTGAAATTATATTTACAACCAAAGTACATTCCCTTTTGAAGCATTTCTATTTTTACGAGGAAGAATAAATCGACATTGTCATCTCCAATCTAATCAGCAATGTTGATTCCAATAGGACAACCATCATCACTTTCAATATCAGACAGCAAAGAATTAATGAACTGTAACTACTAAACCAAAATTCACCCAATGTTGCCATAAATCTTACGTTTCTTTTCGTTGTTGCATACAGTATGTAACAGCTGAATTTGCTGTCAACCTAAACAAATATTTACAGCAACAATACTTACCCTAAAGCATTTACTATTAACAAGGAAGTAGAGATCGACATTATCTTCTCCGATTTGTTCGGCGATGTAGATTCCAAACGAGCCATACTCGTCGTATATTTGACGTTTCTTCTCGTCGCTTAGTACTTTGTGTGCACGGTTGATCTCCTTGAACTGCAAAAAAGAAGAAAAATACTAATTGCATTCGCCTACATTGTTATCTAGTGATTTTTTTAATTTTTTTAAAGAGTTGTATCAGAGTGAAGAGTGATACCAGAGGTGAATAGGGGCAAAATTTAGATCCTTTGAGGTTCTCAATTCCTTCAAGGGCAAGACCATGTCGACCGACTGCACAAACAATATTATCATCTGTGATAATGTTTAGAAAGTGATCCATTAACGGGTTATTGAAACTTGATTTTGAGGATAGATTAGTTGGCTATTATATCCCTTACACTAAGATCGTTGCATTGACAGTGTACAGGCAAGAAAAATGAATAGATTTGCTAAGAAAGCCGTTTGCCATTGAATAGTATGGAAAAAAGCTGTTTGCCATTGAATAGTACTACGCATGGCCATGCGTAGTCGGCTATTAACCGACCAGCCCGTGCGCTAGACGGCACTTGTACTTCCCAGCTACACGACACAGGAAACTTCTGGCGGCCTTCGTGTTCGCATGATGTGCTCAAGAGCAGACGAGCCAGAAAAACAAATTATCCATAATTATTTATTGCTTTTGTGATATCGTAATCGGTTTGGAGCCGTAGTGAATATGTGAATCAATAGTGGATGTCGTAATCGAAAAACATCAATCGGAAACAAGTTTTGCGAGTAGAAATCAGCTGATTTTTGTTTACAAACAACCAAGATGGCAGCCGCCAGCAGTCGCGAAAATGACGGCAAATGTACAAGATTCAGGAATTATAATGAAGAGGAAATTGAAGATTTTTTGTGAACTCCACAGACAATGTGAATTAGATCAAGTTTTCAGTGTCAATTTTTCGTGAGTATTGCCGTGAAGTAGAGCATATGAACTTTGATGAAATTGAAGTGAAATCACTGGATTCACTGCTCGCCAGATTCTTTGTTGGTGCCCGTACGAAAAAGGGGAAATTATACAGAAAAAAAATTGATGCAGTCAATAAGATTTGGATTACAGAAAAAGACATTTCAAAACATTTAATCTGCTACTCTGTTTTTTTAGAAGGGATATAAAAGTAATATACAATGACTTGATTCTCCGTACTGGCTAAACACTCATGAGCATCAGATAGTATCATCCTTGTACTATCTGCTGATGCTCATTCGTGCGAATAGTTTTAACCAGAACCTCGAGAGTCATTGTATATGTCTATGCATTATAAGTTAAGTAACTTATCAAAAAGGTCAGGGCTCTTTCAAGTTCTGGGCCCAAAAGTAGTGATAGTAGTTGTACACTGTACCATTTTGCATGAGGAAAAGTACTAGAACAATATTTTCGGTGTCCCATCATGTCCTCCCAAAATTAAAAATCGCTCATTCTTACAATCCTTGGCACTCAAGTTAAACACACAATCAGAAGGTAATGTTTGATTAACCTATGATTTCATTGCTATTTGCACAGTGAGGTTGTAGGCATAAATGTGATCAAGTATTTTCAAAGTACATGTACCTGTCTAGTTTTGAAGGGTAAAAATAGGAACAATTACCTTGAACCACATTGGTGCAAGTTGAATTTTTTTTCATAGAGTCTTATTTTCACTTATTTCTTGAAAACAAATTTGCTAAAATACCAACTCATTAGAATGCCCATAGACTTAGATAGCATATTCTTAAAAACGTTAAAATGATAACTTGCTAAAAATGTGTTCATAGGTCTGAAATTCAGAGAATTCACTAAAATGAATGTACATGTACGCTACATGTAAATCATTGGATTTTGCGGTACCTGTATAATTTTGAAGGGTAAAAACAGGTGCAACACCTACATCCAAGACAATGAACAAAATTGATGCAAGTACATGAATGTAAATCATCACTAGTTTATTCATGAACACCAATACTTGATATTTGTCACAGTCTATAGATATAAAAATAACTGCTGACAATCTTTTCTATTTTTGAATCTGGTCAATTTGAAAAGTTATGGGGCCCTGAATTATAAGCAAATTGCTGCTTCCTTACAGTTTCAACCAGTCTACATTTCACTATTTTGACTACTTTTTGTGATTTTAAATTTATATCAGTTGAATAAAGTTAGAATTGTATTGATTCAAATCAAATGCAATTCTTTATTTGGAACAAGGTATCAAATGTAATGGTAATTTAAAAAAAATATTTTACTTTTAGAAACTCTTGAGGTTAAATGATTTCAGATTTCATTTCAACCAATGGTTATAAAATACTACTAGCAAAAATTGGTACAAGTAAAAACTACACTTAAGCTCAGAATGATGGGTTTATCAATTGCTTCTAAGCTTACAGTGTTATAGTGTTGTAAAGATTTTGCACTGTAGTTTGATGTCATTTTATCATGCTCACAGCAATCTAAAGGGATAATTAGTAGGAAGAAAGGAGCTAGAAATGTTAGTGTATAAAAGTTCACATTTAATGAGGGGGGGGGGGGGTGGATATTCTATATTTACACAAAAACCACTCAAGAGTGATTGCAGCCCTACGTTTGTACATGAAGAGCATAAAAGGTTGGATCTCGATACAATAAAATCATGATTACAATTATCATGAAGCAATAAAAGAGTAATACAAAAATGAGAGAGGAATTCCCACCATCAAAAAAGAAAAAATGCTCTATACTGCTCATTTGCACAAGGGGTTAGGTCTAATTTCAAACAAAATTTATGAATTTTGTTCACTTCAATTCAAAATAATGGGTTTTTTCTATTCAACTTGGTTGAATTGAAACTTGTGCCATCCTCTTATTAAACACAAAGACGTAAATGTTAATAGGATGGCACTAGAAGTTAAGACATCTTAGCAAGAATGAATATCTGAGACCATTTCGTGCAATTGGCCCCTGATTCCAGGCATCTACATGTATGATGTGCTGAATTAAGATTACTTATTACAAGAACTCACCCTTTCCCTCTTTGAAGTAGTGCATGTATATCAAACAAATTTATTCACTCACAGAATATTTACTTAAAAGCGATGTCACTTTTAACGTTTTGACAGGTGTGACTGCTCCATTTTGTTATTCAAATGTCTGATGTTTGTACTCGCGTAAGATTATACATATTTTTTATAATACTGCTGCATTCCCGTTTTTTTATAATTTCTTTCTTTTCCTAATTTTTTAAATAATTTCTTTCTTTTCGTAATTTCTAAAATAATTTCTTTCTTTTCCTATTTGTTTTTATNTATTTTTTATAATACTGCTGCATTCCCGTTTTTTTATAATTTCTTTCTTTTCCTATTTTTTTTTATCCACGTATATTTTTGTTTGATCATGTGAATTGTTGTAAATATTGCAATTGTTTGTGATTTTTTTTAATTTTGTCGAATAACAATGGCAAAAAAAAAGTCAACTCACCCTTTCTCCAGCAAGTGGATCATCTCTGTTTTTATCAGGATGAAACTTGAGCGCCATCTACGCAAAGAAAGAAGAAATAAATTGATGAAATGAACAAAGATAAATTCTCATACAGTATGTACTTACAATGTACATACATTGTACATGGATGGCAACTGATGTTGATTAGAGGGCTTGGGAATTCCAAACTTTGCATGATTTTGTAGACAAAAATGCCTGAAAATAAATTTGGAGGGTTTGAATTCAAGCTTTTGACTGAAAACTGTCATCCCTACTTGGATAATGTTCGAATGTTCATGACCAATTATGTGAGTGAAATTAGTACAAAACAGCGAGAAAAAATAGAAAAAGAGAAAAGAAAGACAGAAAAAGGTGGAGAAAGGGAATTTTTTTCAGAGAAAGATGAGAGAAAGAGAGAAAAATATAGAGAAAGAGAAAAGAAAGATAGAAAAGATAGAGAAAGAGAAAAAAGAGAAAAAGAAAGAGAAAGAGAAGAGAAAGAGAGATAAAAATAGAGAAAGAGAATTTTTAGAGAGAGAAAAAAGAGAGATAAAAAAAAACATAGAGAACGAGAAGAGAAAGAGAAAAAGAAAAAAGAAAAAGAGAAATTGATAGAGAAAGAGAAAAGAAAGAGGAAAAAAGAAAGAGAAAGAGAAAAGAAAGAGAGAAAATGATAGAGAAAGAAAAAAGAAAGAGAGAAAAGAGAGAGAAATAGAAAAGAGAGAGAGAAAGAGAAAAGAGAGAGAGAGAAAAAAAAGATAGAGAAAGAGAAAAAAGAGAAAACAGATAGATAAAGAGAAAAGAAAGAGAGAAAAAGATAGAGAAAGAGAAAAGAAAGAGAGAAAAAGATAAAAAGAAAAGAAAAAGGACATCATTTTTACATTCCTGTAAATCAAGGAGCAAAAAAAAAATAACAGAAAAAGGGGGAGGAAAGAAAAAGAGGAAAAAATAGAGAAAAAGAAAAGAAAAAGAAACAAAGATAGATCTAATAAAGATAAAAAGAAAGAGGGTATAATTTTTACCTTCCTGTATGCCAACAAAGATAGATCTAATAAAGATAAAAAGAAAGAGGGTATAATTTTTACCTTCCTGTATGCCAACAAAGATAGATCTAATAAAGATAAAAAGAAAGAGGGTATAATTTTTACCTTCCTGTATGCCAACAAAGATAGATCTAATAAAGATAAAAAGAAAGAGGGTATAATTTTTACCTTCCTGTATGCTTTCTTGATGTCATCTTCTTTCGCATCTTTGGGTATATTCAACAATTGATATAACGACTCTCCTGCCGTGCTGAAATGAGGAAAAAAAGGCAAATTTTTGAAATCTTATTTTTTTCAGGTTACACTTATGTGATCTCATAGAGAATGATAGAGGGGAGAAAAAGGAGGGATGTATTTTTTAAACCATCTTTGGGTATATTCAACAATTGATATAACGACTCTCCTGCCGTGCTGAAATGAGAAAAAAAAGGCAAATTTTTGAAATCTTATTTTTTTCAGGTTACACTTATGTGATCTCATAGAGAATGATAGAGGGGAGAAAAAGGAGGGATGTATTTTTTAAACCATCTTTGGGTATATTCAACAATTGATATAACGACTCTCC
>BQKZ01002705.1:40204-64939 GCA_036244855.1 Temnopleurus reevesii | reverse complement strand
GCCCATGAGGGGTGTAAATCAAAACTTTGAAAAGTCATAACTTTTGAATGGATTGTCCGATTTCGCTCAAATTTTCACAGTTTGTTCATCTTATTTTTCTTCATTTAATGAAAACAATTTAATGTCTGAGTGTAGTTCCCCTTTAAATGTAAAAAAAATCACAAATAAGCATTGTTGAAATTAAAGTGTCATACACGGTTTATAAATCATGAAGGCTAAAACAATTCTTAAATGAGTTATGCCATAGTTACCAAAGACCAAAGACGACAAAGGTAGAAAATAGCAACTCGACTTGCAGATTAGTCAACGGCTTCTCGCATTATTGTTTTCCCTTTCTTTAAATTGAACATATTCCATGACTTGTTGAATACTTCTGCTAACAAAAGGTGTCAAAATCTATACCCCATATAATTCAAATAAAATAGACAACCTTCGTAGAAGACGTCACTTTCAGTTCCTTCAGAGCATGTGTTTTTATAATTTTATGGCACATCGTGTATTGACCATTAAGTTTTGAGAATGAGCAATATAATTCCAAAAAATTTATCGTTCTTGAGTACGAAATTAATCCTGAGGTATTTTATAACATTTTTTCTTCATATGGTCAGTGCATGAAAATGAATTATACGTGTGTCCTGAAGGAATTAAGTGTGGGTCTATGTTGCAGTATATAGTATGGCATGGGAGGGTATCATATTGAAGCCCTCTGCCTAGCCTATCGTCCATTTCTATCTCAAAAGAAGAGTCTCAGTAGAAAAATAATGTTTTATTTAACAGGAGCAGAAAAAAAATGGTGACCAGAACAAAAGGGCTTGAAGACAATTGGACATGTAATAAAACAAGTTATCGATTTTAATGATTTGAAGAAAAAAAGGCAAATCAGTGAAAATGTTCAAACTTGCTGCCAATTTGATGACGTAATGGGTGCATCACTCACCATTATTTGGATTATATCATGGTACAAAAATCATCATTTCTGCAGAAGGAGCCAAAGTTTATATTTAATGTAAAATAGGGTAAATCTAAGTTCTGGATTCATCATTTATTGTGTATCATATACCAATTATGAAATTTCTTTAAAGATTACATCATTAACTATTATATAATCTGTTTAATATCACAAGTATGTGTTCATGTATGGGTATATTAAATCTTGAACACTTCAACACATCGCTGTGCATCGGCTAATTACGAAATGCTGCAAATTATATTAAAATAGAATTAGAATAAATGTTCAGACAATTTGCAGTGGTTAATAATCAGAAACTCCAGTTTATATTGTAATTAGCAATGCATAATATCTTGTCTTTTTCTTTTACCTTTCCCAGGAGGAGAATATCTCTTACAACAGAGCTTGGATCGTTTTTATTGAGGGAAGGTCAAAATCAAAATTACGTCAAAATGGGAGATTCAGGTTTGTATCAATTTTATATTACCACCACTACCGCCACTGCCACAACCACCACCACTGTCACAAATAACACTACCATCACCACCACCACAACCACTAGAAGCACTACCATCACCACCACCACCACCACCACCACCACCACCACCACTACCACCATCACCACCCCCACCACCACTGTCACAACCTTCACCACCGCTACCACCGCTGCCACAACGAGAACGACGACCACTACCACCACCACCACCACCAACAACAACAACAACAGCAGCAACAGCAATGAACACCAACCAAAAACAACAATAAGTATTACTACTGCTACTACCACCACTACTTCAACTTTTTCATTACTTCTTCTACTATTACGATTGCTACTACTTCTATTACTACTATTGCTACTACTACTACTACTACTACTACTACTACTACTACTACTTCTACTACTACTTCTAATATTACTGCTTCTGATACTTCTACTACTTCGACTATTACTACTGCTTCTACTAGTACTACCAATACTACTTCTTCTTCTAATACTTCTACTATTATTACTACCTGTAATATTTCCACTACTAATAGCGTTTACTTCTACTTCTACTAGTTCCACTACTATTACTACTTCTACTATTTCTAATACTATACTACTACTACTACTACTACTACTACTACTACTACTACTGCTAATTTTACTACTACTACTACTACTACTACTACTACTAATACTACTTCTACTAGTATTACTTCTCCTACTACTTTTACTACTTCTACTACTTCTACTTATAATACTTCCACTGCTAGTAGCGTATACTTCTACGACTACTACTACTTCCACTACTGTATCAGGCCTACTACTAAATATATTACTTTTACTACGTTACTACTACTATTTCTAATACTATACTATTACTTCTATCTTCTACTATTACTACTACTACTACTACTACTTCTATTCTACTACTACTATTAATACTACTACTACTACTACTACTTCTTTTTCTATTTGTACTGAACAACTTGTAATAATGCAACTTCATACCACTACTGTAAGTCTATCGTACGTCTAAAATATGGTGACACGACATATGCTCCTGCGACAAATGCTCCGAAGACAACTGCTCCGAAAAATGCGACAAATACTCCGCGACATTTGCTCCGGGACAAATGCTCCTGCGTCATTTGCTCCGGCGACAAATGCTCCCCCGACATTTGCTCTCTCGACATTTGCTCCCCCGACATTTGCTCCCCCGACATTTGCTCCCCCGACATTTACTCCTACGACATTTGCTCCGGCGATAATTGCTCCGACGATAAATGCTTCGAATATGCGACAATTGCTCCTCCGACATTTACTCCTGCGATATTTGCTCCGGCGAAAAATTGCTGCGAATATGCGACAAATGCTCCCACGACATTTGCTCCTCATGTAGCGACAATTAATTTCAATATGTATGCGCGTATTTGGGGTCAAAGCTGGGTTACCCCAAAATGGTACAGTTTGAAGAATTATGCACCTAAAAGACAAAAGTAATGTCATGAGATAATTTTTTTTTTCAGTCTGCCCTTTCAATCTGCTTTCAAATTAGTAATTGCCATCCATTCGCTCTTTAAATTAAACATGTAATTCTGTGATCAAATTTAAGAGCAGTGACAATCCCCCCCCAAACAAAAATAATAATTTGCATTTTAATACATTTTTAGCCATACAACATTTTTTTTTTCTAAATTTAACTTTACCTAGAAGCTTTTTAGTTCAGAAATAAAAATCAATGGAAATCGAAATTGAAATAAAATAAATATAAATAGATAAGTAGACTAAAGGAAGAATAAGCGAAACGTAATTTTTCATCGTTTTTTTATGCCTCCGCCACCGTAAGGTGGTGCCGGAGGCATTATTTTGTTGCATATTTTGCATTCTAATCTGACATTAAAAAAAAATCAGTACCAATAGAATAATTTGTGTCCGTCTTTTGATTTAATTGCTACTGGGAGGTAGGTTATTTTCGACGGGAATTTGTTGGCGGAGCAAGAGTAATTGTCGCTACATGGGAGCATTTGTCGCAGGAGCATGTCGCCGGATGCGGAGCAAATGTCGCTGGAGCAATTGTCGGGGGAGCAAATGTCGGGGGAGCAATTGTCGCATATTCGGAGCATTTATCGTCGGAGCAATTATCGCCGGAGCAAATGTCGCAGGAGTAAATGTCAGGGGAGCAAATGTCGGGGGAGCAAATGTCGCAGGAGCAAATGTCGAGGGAGCAAATGTCGGGGGAGCATTTGTCGCCGGAGCAAATGTCGCAGGAGCATTTGTCCCGGAGCAAATGTCGCGGAGTATTTGTCGCATTTTTCGGAGCAGTTGTCTTCGGAGCATTTGTCACAGGAGCATATGTCATGGAACCCTAAAATATATACAAATGGTCATATTGTTTTCATAAAATATATATTCATGCTTCCGTCCCAAATCTAATACCTACAGGCACATACACATTCCTTAAGACTATGTACTTTACATCTACTACAATGCAATTTCTAGTACTGCTGCTACTAAGTTCTTCTTCTACAACTTGCGTCTAAAACATACAAATGTTCATATTGTTTTCATATAATTTATCTTTATGTCTCTGTCCCAAATTCAATGCATGCAGACATACACAATTCAATAAACTGTGTACATCTACTACAATGCAATTACTACTACTACTACTACTACTACTACTACTACTACTACTACTACTACTACTGTTACTACTGCTGCCACGAAGTTCTTCTTCTATAACTTGCGTCTAAAACATATACAAATGTTCATATTGTTTTCATAAAATTTATATTTATGTCTCTGTCCCAAATTCAATGCATGCAGATACGCACATTCCAATAATGTAATTACTACTACTACTACTACTACTACTACTACTACTACTACTACTACTACTACTACCGATGCTACTACTATACTAGCTGCTGCTTCAAAGTTCTTCTTCTATAACTAGCGTCTAAAACATATACAAATGTTCATATTGTTTTCATAAAATGTATATTTATGTCTCTGTCCCAAATTCAATGCATGCAGACACGCATATTCCAATATATTGTGTACATCTACTACAATGCAATTACTACTACTACTACTACTACTACTACTGCTGCTACTATACTAGCTGCTGCTTCTAAGTTCTTCTTCTATAACTTGCGTCTAAAACATGTACAAATGTTCATATTGTTTTCACAAAACTGATATTTATGTCTCCGTCTCGAATTCAATACCTACGGACACATACACATTCCTTGAGACTATGTACTTCATATCTACTACAATGTAATTACTACTATTGCTGCTACTACTACTACTACTACTACTACTAATGCTACTACTACTTATTTTTCTATTTGTACTGAACAACTTGTAATAGTACAACTTCATACCACTACTGTAAGTCTATCGTACGTCTAAAATATATACAAATGTCCATATTGTTTTCATAAAATTTATATTTATGTCTCCGTCCCAAATTCAATGCCTACAGACACATACACATTCCTTGAGACTATGTACTTCACATCTACTACAATGCAATTACTACTACTGCTACTACTACTACTGCTGCTACTACTACTGCTGCTACTAAGTTCTTCTTCTATAACTTGCGTCTAAAACATATACAAATGTTCATATTGTTTTCATAAAATTTATATTTATGTCTCTGTTCCAAATTCAATGCCTTTAGACACGCACATTCCAATATATTGTGTACATCTACTACAATGCAATTACTACTACTACTACTTCTGCTGCTGCTACTGTACTAGCTGCTGCTTCTAAGTTCTTCTTCTAAAACTTGCGTCTAAAACATATACAAATTGATATTGTTTTCATAAATTATATATTATATATTTCATAAATTCAATGCTTGAAGATACACACATTCCACTAGACTATATAGTTCACTTCTACTACAATGCTATTACAGTTCTACTACTACTACTGCTACTACTACTAATTCTTCTTCTACTACTTGTATCTAAATCATATACAAATGGTCGTATTGTCTTCATAAATTTGTCACAAAATTCAATGCTTGCAGACACGCACATTCCAATAGACTATGTACTTCACAAGCGAGTAGGCCGCTTGCTGATGCGATTAGAAAAAAAGTATCGACCTACTTTACAGGGGTCGGTTGCACGTCATCCCTTAAACGCGCACTTTGAGGGACATCCCCTTCAATGCGTGGTTTAGTTTCAATACGCGTTTGATAGTGATGTCCGCGGGAGTTGGTCGGGAGGCGGTTCAGTGAAACAAACCCCCTCTCCAGCCTCCTTCCACGAAGGGTTAGATTGATAGGACGCCCAAATCAATGTGAATTAATAATTCGTCTTCGTTTGGCATTGAAAACATGGTTTTCTCGTTGAGAACGGGCGCGTTCACACAACATCGTAATACTGAGGATTGCCGTACCAATTTTTCGTATTGGATGGATGGGTACGTGGATACTAGGGTGTGGGGGGGGGGGGGGGGCGAGCAAGCTGCAGTTGACGTGTATGATTTTGCATGTATATGTTTTATTGTTGCATGTGTCTTTTGTGTATCTATTTGCATGTAGTGTTTTTTATGTGGAACCGTCGTGGTATAGTGGCTCTGACTATAGCATTTCATTAATAAGGTCGGTAGTTCGAATTCCCCCCAAGGCGTTAATTCACTTCAGCAAAAAAAATGTATCCACACTGTGCTGCACTCGACCCAGGTGAAAATGGGCACCTGACAGGATTTTATTCCTTGGAATGCTCGAGCGCCTGACTGGCTTGCTCGGCAGTCATAGCCTAGTCTGCAAGCAGATACCCTAGACTTTTGGTGTATGCATGTGCAGAGCGTGATACAAGGTATGCATCGTGTGACTACATCACATAGAGCAATGCTGTATGTGTGTGATGTAGTCACACCTTCCTCCAAGGTCACACAATGCATACCCTGTATCACGCTCACATGCACACACCGAAAGTCTAGGGTATGTGCTTGCAGACTAGTTATAGCGAGAGTGATACGGTACCTATTAACAAGCGGAGTAGAATATATGCATATAGTAATTGCGCTATATAAATGGACCTATTATCAATATAATTAATGTTATTTGACCCCAGGGAAGAGCACTAATATGCATTTACGTACGTGATAACCAGATGTTTGTACGTTATGGACAGACACAGATACATTTTATGATGTTGATTATCTGGGTCATCCAGCCAATTCTATTTTTATCATGATTTATACGTATGCAATAATTCAATTTGATATTATCCACCGTTCATTATGTTTTCAAAATTCGTTTGATATTATTATCGCTTGGAGAATAAAATACATTACAATAAAATACAATATAATACAATACAGCACAATACAATATAACACAATTCAATAAGATACAATACAATATAATACAATACAACAATACAAATTATACAAGATACACTGCAAAAATTGTGGCGTTGATAACGCTTGGGTTTTAAAGATACACACAAAAAACATGAACTCACAGATTTGAGTAACATGACACTATAATGACACACAGTTGAGTATTTTCATTGATATACTCACCAGTGTGTCATTATAGTGTCACTTTTTGCGACTTTATTTACTCAGATCCATGAGTTCTAGTTTTGTGTGTGTACCGGATTGGTGTTGAATAGCGCATCGGATAACACAAGTGTTTTTGCAATGTTTACACCAGAAACGAGGGCGTAAACCTGTTCAACACATGTTTTACATGTATATGAACGCAGTGCAAAATATTGTCAGATGTACGTTGTTTTCTTGCTTTTAAAGCAGATATATACTGTCCATACATTTATTTCTTTTTGTTCTTGTAAGCTCATGGGGACATACGATGGCTATTTGACATGCGCTACATAACAAATTATTATCATATTTTTTAATTGTTACTAACATTATTATCATTATTATGAGTATTGTTATTATTATCAATATTATTATTATTATTATTATTATTATTGTTATTATTATTATTGTTATTGTTATTATTATCATTATTATTATTATGTTTATGATGATGATTATTATCATTATTATTATTGTTATTATTATTATTATTATTATCATTATCATTATCATCATTATTATTATTATTATTATTATTATTATTATTATTATTATTATCATCATCATTGATACCGACTCGGTGTTTATGTCGGGCACAGACTCCGATGGTATTATTATAGGTGATATATAAGTTCATTTAATTCTTTTTGGTGTTAGATCAAAATCAATTTCGTTCATTGCTGCTGTTCTATCAACACTTTCCCGATAATAACACCTAATAAAAATTTCATTTACAGTCTTTACTGAGTAGTTTACTAATTCTGCTAATTTAGTATAGAATCGGTAGTTGCAATTAATCAAAATGAATTACACACACTTAAAATGTTGGGTAAATTTAGTTGGGTAATTGTTGGTTGGTTAAAAATGATCACAATTCTGGGCAATTATTACCCAATTGGGACTTCAAGTGATTTAACAAATATTGGGCAATAATTTTTACTTAAATATTGGGCGAATATCTACCAACAGTATTGGTAATAGAAGGTTGGGCACAAATTGCCCCGTACATGAGTAATGTTGACGCAATAACTTTGCGAATAAGATAAATAAAGTTGGGTAATTGTTGGTTGGTTAAAAACATATCATTAATATGGGCAATTGTCGCCCAACTGAGCTTTCAAATGATTTTACCAATATTGGCCAATTATTCTTTCTTGGTAAAGTCTTTGGTAAAGTCTGATGGGTCACCAACTGATGGGCAATTCAATTTGCCCAACCACTTAGCAAACTGATTACCCAGCATCAGTTGGGCAAATTTTAACCAATAATTTAGTGGACAGCACGTTGCTCAGTTTTGGTTAAAGGTTGGGCAATTATTTGCCCAACTATTTTAAGAGTGCACTGTGTCAAAGTGATAAAAAGAGAAAGCACATGGCGTTAATTTATCATCGACTAGGGGATTGACTTAATAATAGGATCCATGACTTAATCAATCCCCTCGTCGATGATAAATTAGCGCCACGTGCTTTTTTTTTTAGTTGAATAACACATTACACAATTAGACTATAAAGCAATTGAGGGTAGATTGCAATTGAAATAACATAAGAATGGAATGTACAGTACACTTTAATCGTAAGATAGGACTTTACACTCTAAAATGTTAATGTTCATTCACCAAAAGGTTGGATTAGCGACAAAGCTTTTTATATAATAATAATAATAATATATCTTATTTACCCAGGGTAACCACATTCAGCTGTACGCTAGCTACTCTTCCAGTGGGCCTTGCATAACATCAAGTTATTATTACCCTTTTCCTTTCTCAAATGCCGAGCGCATGGCAAGAAGGCAGATGGTCCCATTTTTATAAGTCTTTGGTATGACCCGGCCAGGGATCGAACCCACGACCTTCCGTTCATGGGGGCAGACGCTCTACCACTGAGCCACACATGACCGGTTTTTAAAATGGAAAATTAACACTTCAATAGTTTTTTTCAATCAACACCGTGATCAACATCCTATTTTTTCTTTTTGTTATGTGATATTGAAAAGTGAATATTTTTTTTTAAAAGATATGATAATAATTCATTCTTATACTTCTTTCTATCTTTTTATCTCCTCACAGGTCGATCAAAGGTAAGTTAAGCAGCCAAATGGATAAAAGAACGATTTTCTACTTTTAAGTCTCCTGGCAGTCACCAAAATGAAATTAAGGATTTTTTTTAGTGTAGATTAATTTAGATTGATTGAATATTAAAGACTATAGTTTTGGCGATTTTCTCAAAGCATTAATTATGAGAAAAAATACGCAAGACGTCCCAGCGCTAAAATTACTTATTCCAAACTCTAATTTGCGACAAAATCAATGACATAGTATTTTAAGTAAAGAAAGAAAAGGAGATTGCTTACTGATGTGCGACTTTTCTCATTAATTTCTCATTAATTTAATGAACTTGTGTTAGAAAATTATTGAATAAAAGAATAATTCGATCGACCGACGGTTGTTTATTTTAAACGTCATGAGAGGTCATCCAAACAAAAGAGCCTATAGGCTGACTCACATCTTTGCGGTCTTAACATTTGTCGACCTAGCGATTTTGAAAATTAAAAACGCTCCCTGGACGCACAAAGACGCATTTCATACGGTAGACTGATGCTCAGCGTACGATCTTTGAGCTGAACGTCTGTCCACCGTCTGATCAGCAAAAGGTGCGCTCGGGCGGCGTTTTTAATTTTCAGAAACGTCGGGCAGAAGCAAGCTAAAAAGGCAAAAGTGTGAGTCGGCTTTTATCGGGAAACATGACATTTCGTCCATGTTTTCATGAAGTGACGGGAACCAAAGGATATTGTTGCATGAAGACAAATACATCCCAACAAAGCGCCAATTCAACAGGCATCCTATCGAACAACGGGTTGATTCTATAATAATAATAATAATGATAGATGCAATTTATAATACGCCGAAACCATCCTGCTGGATGCTCAAGAAGGACACGTTTTAATGGATTTGTAACTCATTTCTTGCAACAATATCCTCTGGCTCCCGTCACTTCGTGAATACACGGACGATTTGCACAACCTTTCATTTTATCTTCCAGAGTCCCTCATCGGTAGAGATGCTAAGAAACACTCAGGCGATGCCCAGCGATCATCTCTTCTTTGCTCTCTTTGTCACAATATTCTGCTGTCTGCCCATCGGTATAGTTGCACTCATCAAATCAATACAGGTATGACGATGATAATAGTGGTGATGATGATGATGATGATAATGATGGTGGTGATGGTGGTTGTGGTAGTGGTGGTGGCGGTGGTGGTGGTGATGGTAATGTTGGAGGGGATGGTGATGGTGATGGAAGTGATAGTGGTGGTGGGGATGGTGTGATGATGATGATGGTGGTGATGATGATAATGATGATAGTGGTGATGATGGTGATGATGATGGTGATGATGATGGTGATTATGGTGATGATGGTGATGATGATGATGATGATGATGATGACGATGGTGATAATGATGACGATGTTGATGATGATGATGATGATGATGACGATGGTGATAATGATGACGATGATGATAATGATGACGATGTTGATGATGATGATGAGGATGATGATGATGAGGATGATGATGATGATGACGATGGTGATAATGATGACGATGTTGATGATGGTGGTGATGATGATGATGATGATGGTGATGATGATGACGATGGGGATGATGATGGTGATGATGATGGGGATGATGGTGATGATGGTGATGATGATGGTGATGATGATGGGCATGATGATGGGGATGATTATAATGGCGATTGATAGTAATGGGTATGAAGAGCTTTGCAACGTGATTTATGGATTCTTTATACTTAAAGGTTGCTCTTGACAAAAAAGCTTGCAGGAGGCTAACCCGACATAACATCAAGTAATGTATGCAAACTAGATATAAGTATGTTGCCAACCAATTTAAGAAATACCACGGAACGATACCTACGGTCGTTTAGAGGAAAAGTGCATAAATTTAAATCTATTAGTAAACCAGCCTATCGGACGTCGATAAAGCGATTGCTATAGCAGGTTCTCACAAGCCCCCTACATTTCTACTTATTCCCGCACACAGGTTAAAGACAAGTACAAAGAAGGTGACTACGAGGGATCACTGGAAGCGTCAAAATCTACAAAGAATTGGTCGATAGCGGGCGTCATCATCGGAATTATCATGCTCGTGATATGCATCATCATGCTTGTATATTTCATCATCGAATACAACGCGAAGAATAAGGACCTAAGAAACCCGGATGTTGGCGACGGAAGCTATTTGGACACGCACTCGGTGTCGTCATCTTGGGGTGAGGTGCATTTTGGGTAGGGCTTGGCTGTGTTTTATAACTGAGCTGTTCCGCACGAATGGTAACCCGTTCTCGCTTGCTAAAGCCCCGGTCACATAGAATCCCCGACTGAGCACGATCCAACACGACTCTTTGTTTGAGCATTGGTAAAATAGAAGCCGTAATTGAACACGACTCAACACGAATCTTGTTCATTATTTACACATTTGAACCCTTGACATAGAGTCGTGTTGAATAGGGGAGCCCCAGTTTATAGAAGTCTCGACTGGACACGATTCAACATGACTCTTTGTTCAACGGGAGTTTTACTGTTAGCATTATAAAGAATCGTGATCAATCGTGATAAACCGGGCCTCTATTTGACATGGGCCTAACGCAATGACCTAGGGTTGTAGTAAACGGTCACCAGCCATATGTAAGTTCGTGCGTAGTTCCACGAACTTTTGAGTGAAACATCTGAAACATCATAAAGCTCTTCCACGCACTTTGTGTATTCATCTAGGGGCGAAGTGCATTTTGGATAGAACTGGGTTGTGTTTTCTAAAGCTGTTCATGTTTCGCACGATTTGTAACTCGTTCTCGAAAGCCCTGATTGAACACGATTCAATAAGACTCTTTGTTAAAGCCCTAGTCAAATAGAAACCCAAACTGAACACGATTCGATACAACTTTTTGTTAAAGCACCAGCAACATAGAAGCCCTAATTGAACACCACATACGACTCCTTGGTAAAGCACCAGTCAAATAGAAGCCCCGACTGAACACGATCCAACACGACTCTCTATTAGGGCATCGGTCACATAGAAGCCCCAAATCTAACACCACTCAATATGACTCTTTATTAAGGTCCCGCTCACAATATAGAATCCTGACTTAACACGATTCATAACGACTCTGTGCTCAGAGTTAGATAATGTTGATAAATAGTCAATGTTGATAACTTGATAAAGGGTCGTGTTAAATTGTGCTTATTTTGGACTTCTGCATGTGACTGTGACCTTAAAAACAAGTTGTGTCGAATCATGTTCAGTCGGGGCTTCTTTTTGACTGGGGCTTGACTGAAGTATATACGGTAACTTAAGGCCCAAGTCACACAAAATTCCCGACTCAACACGAGTTTTGTTCAAAACACTAAAAAAGAATCATGTTGAGTCGTGTTAAGCACCAGTCACATAGATACCCGAAGCTACAGGATTCAACACGGCTCTTTGTTCACAGATAGCTAAATGTTAACTGAACAACGAGTCGTGATGAATCGTGTTGCTTCCAGGCTTCTATTTTTGTCTAGGGCCTTAAATCAGAGCTCTATGTGACCGCAGCTTCACAAAAATTCGTACTGAATCGTGTTCAATCGAGGCTTCTATGTGACTGGGAGCTAACTCAACGCCATAGCGGTTATCATGAAGTGTAAAGAATAGAAACAAGTCATGCGTAAAGCCCCGGTCACATAGGACCCCGGAAACAACACGATTCACCCCGACTCGTTGTTCTGGGTCAGTTAACTGTGAATTAACAAAGAGTCGGGGTGAATCGTGTTGCTTCCGGGGTCCTATGTGATTGGGGCTTTATGCCGTGTGTAGCTCTACGAACTCTAGATTATAGATTGGAACAAAGTTGAATTACTTGCCTCCGCGCTGCTACAGGTTGGGCAAAACAATGTTTGTGCGAATTGGCAACGCCATTATGCAATAGGCTGAATCACATTTAAATAGCTAACGTCTGCCCAGCGTTGATGACGGTTCATGAACGCAGAAATACAGAATGAAGATGCCTGGCCGACGCTCGAGGTACACATACTTTAGAGTCAGCTAAGCGTCATTTCTCCGAATTTCTGCGTTCATGGAGCGTCATGAATGCTGGAAAGACGGTCAGCTACGAAACCGTAAATGAGCCTTTTTTAAAGCTGACTCACACCTTTGCGTTTTTAGCCTGCGTCGGCCTAGCGTTTTTTACACTTACAAACGCTTCCTGGACGCACAAAGACGCAGGTCTTCCGGTAGACTGACGTTAGGCGTATGCTATTTGAGCGCAAGCCGAAAGTCAGCCTACCCCACTGATCAACATAATCCGTGCGCTAGGGGAGCGATTCTAATCCTCGAAAATGCTTGGCTGACGCAGGCTAAAAACGTAAACGTGGGCAATTCCACGCTAAACGAGCCCACATTCAGACAAAAAGTTCATGCAAGAACTGCACGAAAACGAGTGATGGAAAAACATTTATAACCTTGCAAAAGGAAGGCTAGAACAAAGTTCTTCAATATCCACTGACTTTTTTGTTGAATCTCTTAATCAGTATTATGATATGCATATTAATGAGGTTGGTAACGGAAGGGCGCTATAATGTCCTTCCGTTACCGACCTCATTAAATTTAGCGTGGAATTACCTTGGTGTGAGTAGGCTATTACACGGAACGTGGTAAACGTTTTATAAGGAATTATGTAGTAAATTTTAAAGATTATTTTCTTCTTCAATGCATGATTTATTGTACATGATTGTGTCAGGTGCCTCACGTGTGTATAGAATAATGCTATTTATGTATGTTTTTATATAAAAATGATATAATTGAGATTAAATGCAATGTGGATTTTATCATTATTTATATTAGTTTTTGGAACATATCATTTTGTATTCATGTCTAGATAAAACTTTTTTTAACCCTTTGACTACTGGAGCAGGGAAATCCCTACACAAAGTTTATGGGTATTTCAGAATTCAGTAGTCAATGGGTTAAAGGCGTTGTATATCATTGTTTTGTTTAATAAATTATCATCTGCCAGATCATAAATGCTAACTAAATGTTTGATGGTGTGCGTTAACTAAGCTGTGAAAATATTTGACTTACAAATCAACGTTCTGCGCTAAAAAAAACCCGCTAAAATTGAAAATATCACCTATAATAGACACATAGTGCAGGGATAATTCCTCTGTGGTACACTATATTCAATTTTCATAGATATCTTGATAGTGCTTGTATAGTTTCCTTATTTTTGCATCCTTTGGTTTTTTTTTCAATCTAAATGTGTATAATAACATAAGTTAGACAGATTGATTTGATATTTTTGTTTTAAATAACAAGATATGTAACAATGTCTTCAACTCGAATACATGATTATTATTCTCTACACTAATCAATTGGGAAAGAATGAATCTAAAAGGCCAATTTACACCTTTGTGTGTTGGCCCAGCGTACTTGAAAATAAAAAATGCTCCCTTGACGCACAAAATGACAGGTCCTACGATGGAGTGACGTTGGGCGTACGCTCCTTGGGCGCAAGCCGAACGTCAGTCCACCGTCCGATCCGCTTATGCCGTGCGTCCAGGGAGCGTTTTTTAATAATAAAAAAAACGCTGGGCCGACATAGGCTAAAACCGCAAAGGTGTGAGTCGGCCTTACACGATATTGTGAAATTAAAGTGATGTCTACCACATTTAATTATTTGGGGAGTGACATCTATGATCACCCGAATTCCACATGAGAAACAAAACCCCAGATTTTGTTATGATCAAGTGCCTCTAATTTCGCTCACCGACAGTATTTTGTTCATAATTTGCTTGAAATCACAAACAGAGATTAAAAATCACTCTTCAAAAATCCTATTTAAATTTTTTGACATAAACGATGGAATTCCGTCACCTAATCAATTTTTCATACCTTGGAGCTATCTATTTGGACAATGTCAATATTTCTTCCTTCCCATTTGCTAGCACTTACTTTATCCTATACAATTTAAAGTTTTGTCTGGTCTAAGTGAGTCTATCCCTAACCTACCATATGTCCCAAAAATGACAACGGGGCTTTCAGGATTATTAACTTTTGAAAATGAATATGAAAATAAATGCGGTTTGGCATGTCAAACATATAACTATTCATCTATATTTGGTAAAAGTTTCAGGAGATTTGATTCAGTGGTTACAAAGAAATGAAGCTTTTTGTAGCGGATATCATAATTCCGTTCTGCACAAGTTTGTGAGGACGGAGACGTGTAAAGCACAATGGTTACTTCAACATCCAATGTTTCACTGGTCAAAATGAATGTTACTGTTTTTGTTTTGGGGCTTTTATATGTAAACTAAATTCACATCAGCGATTATTTTTTAAACCCCAAAGCAGTAGCTTTCCTTTTGAGCAATGATTCGCGGGAAGTTTAAATAATCATTGTGCATCGCACGTCTCTATCCTCACAAACCTGTCCAGAACGGAATTATGACATCCAATACAAAAAGCTTCATTTCTTTGTAACCACTCAGGCAAATCTCATGAAATTTTTACCAAATATAGATGAATAATTATATATTTGACATGCCAAACCGCATTTATTTTCATATTCAATATCAAAAGTTATTAATCCTGAAAGCCCCGTTGTCATTTTTTTGGGACATATGGTATATAAGACAAAATTAAGCTCGAAATGGTACGTAATTTTGTTACCGTACATGTGGAATTGTCCAACAACCAAAGGCCGACTCACACCTTTGCGTTTGGCAATTAAAAAAGGCTTCCTGGACGCACACTGACGTAGGTCATACAGTGGAGTGACGTTGGGCATTAGGTCCGTTAGCGCAATCCGAAGGCTAGTCCGACGTCTGATCAGCGTATACTGTGCGCTTGGGGAGCGTTTTTTTTTAATAAAAAAAAAACATACTGAGCCGACGCCGGCTAAAACGCAAAGGTGTGAGTCGGCCTATAACAAGCTTTATGGAGCTGCTTTAAGTAGCGCAATGTGTTTCAAGAAAAGTACAATCATGTCACACTTCCGCCTCACCTGGGTTGAGTGCAGCACACTATGGGTGATTTTTTTTTGCTCAAGAGAATTAACTTGAAGTGTGGGATTCGAACCAACGACCCTCTGGTCGAAAGGTGAAAGTCAGAACCACTACGCCACGACGCTTCCATATGAATGATCACAGGGGTTATCAAAACGAAAACTAAGAAATTTCGTTTAAATCACTCTTTTGATACTCCCGACTTATAAGAAAAAATAAATAATTTCGTTTGAAGTTCCCTCTTTTGATACTCATGTAAATATTTGAATAATTATTTGTTAGAGATTACTCATAGATTGTTACAAGTTTTTTTTTGACATGTAATTGTAAATAAATCCGATGAAATGTTCTTAAATCATCTTTGTAAATCCTTTTCTCATTTTTTTTCCGGGCATAAGTTGTAAATCGTAATGTGTTATAGTACTCTATATTTTCAGAGCTATAGAAATAATCTATATCATTATCAATATTATTATTATTACTATTATTATTATTATTATTATTATTAATATATGTTTTCGAAATAAGTCGAAATTTACCTCTACGCTTGTTTTTAATTGAATGGATGTGGTCGTAATGGTACCGTTGGTCGTAAAAATTAAAAAAAAATGAATGATTAACGCTTCAAAACTTAAGGGGAAACTATATCCAGATATTGATGTGCTCTCTGTGAATGGAAAAAAAATACAATGATAATTTTGTGAAAATTTGAGCAAAATCCGACAAATCCAAGGTGTGGAAATAAAAACAAAGAAAATGTATATCTTTTGAATAGATCGCCCGATTTTGCTCAATTTTTCACAGTTTAATCATTGTATTTCTCTCCATCCACTAAGATTACATCGATGTCTGGGTGAAGTTCCCCTTTAAACACAATCTCTCTCTCCCTCTCTCTCTCCCTCTCTCTCTCTCTCTCTCTCTCTCTCTCTCTCTCTCTCTCTCTCTATCTATCTATCTCTCTGTTTCTCGATAAATGCAAACAATCTACACAGAACAGGCCATAATTTTGGTGAAGTACTGTGTTTAATAAAGCTACTAATAAACATTGTTCAACAATGTGAAAAGTGAAATATACATTCAGTCATAAAATGGCAACGAAGGCCCACATGGTGTACCATGAACTTATAAACATATGGACTACCAGCGATCTCCACTCCTTTGAATGAGAAGATCAACCGACAGATTGAATGATGATAATAATAACATAACAATGATGATAATAGTAGTAATACTACCAGTATTACTACTCTAATAATAGTGATATTATTTCCCAGGTCGAATGATATGTAACAATATCAACCGCAGATAGTGCGTTTCTTTATAGCTCCCTGGGGAGCATTCACGATGTCAGCCTTAGGGGGTGTTGCTCAAAAGTTGCAATTGATCGCAAGTTGCAGTTGATCGGAATGCGCCAATCAAAATCATTGTTTCATGCGCGTCTTGTTAAATGCGCATATCGTGTTCGAATGTAAATGCGCGTTACAATTTGTAAAGTTGCAGTTGCTCTGCAGTTGATTTTGAGCAACACCCCCTAAAGTTACAATGGTGACGATAATATTTTATATCCTACCAGGTACCCAATCATTTGATATTTGCGACCGTAGATAGAACGATCAGGTGGTTATATCATAAGTTATATATCAAGGATATCTCTGCCCGATACTGGTTCGCTCTAAAAGAGCCTTAATGTTTACACAGTTATTGGGTAACAGTAAAGTGTTTTCGCTTTATTGGCAGATCTCTCATTTCAAAGAATATTATATCGGCGGTATTCCATTTCTCGGAAGTTCATGTCGATATAATTCAACGTGTTCTCACAAAACTCTACACTTTTCACACATGGCTTGTAAGCATAAACCAATGCAATTATAAACAAGTTCCTATAATGTGTGGATAGAACAAAACCCAAACTCTAACATGACACAAGAAATTCCGAAAATTATCCATGTTTAAGTTCGTAATGCTCATTTGTATAAAGTGCATGAACACTTGGTTACGCCTCTATTTTAGGTGATCCTTTTAAAATCCCGTACTTATAATATGTACAGGGACTTGACTTTCCAGAAACTCCCTTATCCCTCACAGTCGAACGAGAATAATTCTTCGTCCCTAATGCACATTGTTTCCGTGAGTTTGAACACGGAACTATTTTAAACACGATATAAACTATTTCCGCAAAATAACGTCGGTAATGGACAAAAGAGCCGTACGCCATGTATTGAATTGTGTGGACACAAAAATAACAAGCCGGTCCCGATTTTAATAGCATTAAAAGAAGCATCAATATGGAGTTCGAATTATTTTTTGGGAAATATATTACATGATGTTTTCAGTAGAACTGGAGAAATAGCGTGCCCGGCGCTTTTGATCTCAAAGAAACGCCGCGTCAAACTCAGTGGTTGCTCTATACCATGTATACTATATAATAATTCCCTGGTTTGAAAGATTCGCTCCTTACAAAGAGGTGCAATTAACCTTGTTTTCTTACTCTTTATGAATTCAAAATAGCATTGCTCACTGAAACATATATTTTTTTCCAAGTTGTGTGTCGTAATAAAATTTGAGTTATGAGTTTTCCATAAATTACAAAAATGCATTATAGTGACTTATTTGGTGCATAACAATCCTGTCAAAAGTGTAAACTTTTGTTTAAACAATCGGTATATTATTTAGCTACAAAAGGTACACAATCGACACATTATCCACTAATACAAGTCGTCCGTCGAAAAACTAGCTAAATCTTACATATAAATCTTTTAGATCTTGTATGCACAATCTTGTATGCACAATAGAAACAAGCGAATTTATCAATATATACACTGATTAAAACTGATTTAAAATTTGTTGCAAACATCAAAACTAACAATTTTTTATTTATACATATACCTGAAAATCACGGGTAATTTCTGAACTAACTTTCATTTCATAACGAAATTCCCCCAAAATGTAGAGATAGATTAACTGACTTCTAGGACGCCTGGACGGTGTTTCACCAAAGCTTTTTTAAAGTTACACGCGACTTTAGGTACGTTAGCAAGCGTACTACACACACGACTCGCGTTCATCCAGCTCAAGAACTGATACCAGTCATAAGATCGTTCTTAAAGTCTTTCCTTATTTGGTGAATCATCGCCCAGGTCGTGACATTTGAGGTACAGTCGCTGAGCATATTGTTCTGGGCTGAGTTAAACACCCAAGATTTGGCACGACGCGAGTAGACTTAGTACAATTTTGGAATGTTTTCATTCAATGAATACATGATGTATATTGGCCTATCAAAGGCCCAGAAAACTATTCGCGTCGATTTCTAACGTACATGACGTATGATAAGAGCAAATAGTATTAAGTTTTACAGTCCCTATTACGTGTAGAAAGACATAGGGGGTGGTGAACAAAATCAACGGCAACTCAACTGCAACTTTGCAAATTGTAACGCGCATTTTCCTTCGCGCGTGGTGGGCGCATTTAACAAGACGCGCACGAAATAATGATTTTGATTGGCACGTTCCGATCAACTGCAACTTGCGATCAATCGCAACTTTTTAGGGACTCGAAACGCATTGAAATGTTCATGCATTTAGCGCAATTAAGCTCCCACACATTCGGCGCTAGTCGAGCGGCTTCCACTTATTTACATCGGGGTGGTGTTTCACAAAATCGTTACGCACGAAGTTACGCACTACTTTAAGAAAGACGGGAGTACGTTAACGAGTGCAATACGCGTAACATTCTTGTTCAGAACACCAAGAGAAATAATATCAGTCGTGCGTAAAGTCTTTCTCCAAGTCTTTCGTAAATTGGTGAAACACCGCCCTGGGAGGTGTTTCACCAAGATAAGAAAGACTTTAGCATGACTTTACGTTCGACTGTTACCCCTTCTTGTGCGTAATGGTTCACATTAAACGCGCATTCAGCTCAAGAACTGATACCAGTCGAACGTAAAGTCGTGCGTAACTTTAAGAACGACTTGGTGAAACACCTCCCTGGACTGTTAAATAGGTTCAATTTCTGTTGTGAATATGTTGGCTATCAACGTAAACGTGATGCTGATGATGATGGGTATAATGATTCCAACAATATATATACAAATGATGAGTTTCAAAGTATTGATATCAAAACGATATTGTGATCCAAATCTAATCTAAAATTGATATCAAGGTGCAATTCTGAAAGAGTGTCAAACTACAATAGAAGGCACCAACAATCTATCAAATATTCAATAGACATACAAGACATAAAACATGAATAGTGCTTCAAATATAAGTTTTCCCCTTTTTTCATTTTCAAAACAATTTCCTTTAAATCAGTTGGATAAGGTTGTGATTTTGGCAGGATCTGATTGAATTTTTAAGACAGTTGGAAATTGCTTGGGTAAACAGAATGTAATAGTGATTTTTCGAAATTGACGGGTTCATGCAAGACTGCCTACAAAGCCTTATTTGTCCGACATCGGGTCGTTATTTTCAGGCATATCTTCAGGATGGGGTCTTCGGGTGACCAATTAGTTTGTCATTGTGCGTCTGACAAAGAAGCGTACATAAATTTGAATACATTACAAAAGGGGACTATTAAGCCCCGGTCACATAGGGCCCCCGGAAGTAACACGATTCAACACAACTCTTTGTTCGAAGGCAGTTAACTGTAAATCAACAAATAGTCGTGTTCAGTCGTGTTGCTTCCGGGGTCCTATGTGACCAGAGCCTTAAGTGCCTACAGAGTTGTGTTACTATATGACGAGCTCGTGCAAGACTTATTCTTCGGCATTTTCAGGCATATCATCAGGTTGGGGGTCTTCAGCGCTGTGGCCTCCGCTCATGTGGCCGCCCTCGGGTCCGCCCTCGGGGACACGATCGGGACTACCCGGGCGGTGGCGGGGGTCGATGTCGAAATCTTCGTCGGAACCGTGTCCGTAAGGTCTTTCGCTTTCGTCCGAGCCATGTCCGTGAGGTCTGCGGCTTTCGTCCGAGCCGTGCCCGTGACGGCCGCGGCCACGATTCTCATGACTCTCGCGCGAGTCGCTCCAATCATCTGTGTGTCAGAAAAGAAAAATAACAACAACAAAGTTTTAAAGGGGGGCGACATGACATTCAGAGAGCGCAAACTAGTGGCAAACTGTCCGCGGCCATTTTGATTGCGAAGACTGGCGAACAGAAAAATCACAGCTTTTTTAATCTGGAATAGCGAGTGAGCAAGTTATATTTCGCTAGTTCGTAGCTCGGCAATCGCAAACGTATGTGTTTCGCATGCGTTTAGAAAAACAAAAGCCGAAAAGGGGACGAATCAAAGTTACACGCGACGACAACATGAATCAGAAAGTCGTACGAAGTGTTCCGAGTTTCTGAGATTGGCAAGATGCGCAAGCAAGGACATTTTCAAATATTGTTTTTGTCAATATGCAACGCGCCATCTGTGCGCGCTCACAACCGGAAGTCATGTCGATCGTGACGCCCTGACTTTAAAGTTAGTGCGTCACGCCGTGAACTTCCGTATTGCGAAGTCGCCAGGCTACCCCGACTAATCTGTATAAACAAAAATACATATACCATGGACCCGTACTCGCTCTACTAAATATTGAACTCGCACTTGACTTCATGTAGCGTGTACTAAAGGTATCGTATACAATTGCTTTCTTTTAAATGACTTTTTAACTCTGCCAAATTTGTTAGTGCTACCTGTAAAGGGTTAATGGTGTACGTGGTCAGTGACCTGTAACATAAAACAGACACGATAACTTAAAGATTAATTGTTATCTCTGTGGTACACGTTTTGCTATAGATTTACAATTAATATCTATCATATGTTTAATTGCATATTTTATGTTACAGGCCTCTGAGCTGTGAAAATGTTAAGCTTCATAATCAACGTTTAGTGCTCGAAAAACGAACAAAATACACGAAGTATAATCTTGTTCTTCTTCTTCAGATTACATCTGCCTCCTTCAGGACCGACGATTCTTGCCTGCTAAAGATGCACACAGTGTAGGAATAACGCATTCGTCGTACACGTTATTCAATTTTCATATATCCCTTATTGTTACTCTTATTATTATCTACCGGTTCAAGGAAAATCACGTAACTCGTTCGTCCGCAAAAAAATGCGCATAAAAATGTGAATATAGTAATTAAACCTGCCTATTTTTCCATTAACAACCACAGATGGCGCTATGCAGTTTCCACTGTAAGCAGCTCATGGGAGTCGGAATACATAATTCCGAAATATAGTAAAGTTGTCATTCAAAAGTAAGGAAAACTGCTATAATCATACACTGTACAACTAGAATTGATGGATTGGCTAAAATTGAAATACTGCGTAATTATTATTTTGCTTACCGTCAAATGGGAAAACGTCTCCGTTGAATTCTCCTTTCCTATGATCCCAGCCTTTCTCGAGCTGTGGAGACAAATCAAACGATAAAACAATGTCTATGGTTGGCTATTTCGTTCGACTTTATACAATATATCGTGAAACAATGAATTCAATTGGTCATTACAAAAGAGCCCTCCCGAGGATCACAGTTTACAGTCAGAAATACAGTCCTTAATTTAGTACATCACTTCTGGCTGACTGATGGAGATGCCCTTTAATTGATTTTGACTGGTAATTCCATTCTTCCAACATCTCGTGAAAGAAATATCTTATTTTGTAATTACATAAGAGCCCTTTCCAAAGAACACAGTCTATCTGGAGGAAGACGTACAATTAAACTTGTGACGTAATAATAATGATCAATAAAATATGATACAACATATCTGATTGACTGATGGAAATGCCTTTTAAATAATCCTCTACATGTCAACTGACTTCGTTCCCAACATTGACCAGCCTTAGAGCTATTCACTTGCCCCCCCCCCCCAAAAAAAAACCCCAACAAATGTCACGACTCTGCATCATGCCCTGCATAATAAGCACACACTGTGCACCAATGGTCTGTGCCTGCAGACTAGGTTAGACCGGACGTGGACCGGACACTTACCGAACTAGTGCCGCACCACCCGTGAAGCGTGAACATTCGGCGAGTAAAAACAACAACAATGCAGTGTTTAAATGTATAGATTTAGATTGCAGACTCCGTATCATGCAGTGCACATGTATAGACTAGGTTGGACCGGACGAGGACCGGACACTCACCGAACTAGTGCCGCACCACCCGTGAAGCGTGAACATTCGGCGAGTAAAAACAACAACAATGCAGTGTTTAAATGTATAGATTTAGATTGCAGACTCCGTATCATGCAGTGCACATGTATAGACTAGGTTGGACCGGACGAGGACCGGACACTCACCGAACTAGTGCCGCACCACCCGTGAAGCGTGAACATTCGGCGAGTAAAAACAACAACAATGCAGTGTTTAAATGTATAGATTTAGATTGCAGACTCCGTATCATGCAGTGCACATGTATAGACTAGGTTGGACCGGACGAGGACCGGACACTCACCGAACTAGTGCCGCACCATCCGTGTCGATACGACATTTGGCGGGTGAAAACCCCAACAATGCAGTCTGAAATAAAGACTGCCATTGCAGACGTACTCTCCATCATGCCCTAACTTATGTACACACTCGGCGCCAATGGTCCGTGTCTGTTGCCTAGAAGTATTGATATAATTATCATGTAGACTATATTGGACCGGACGTGGACCGGACACTTACCGAACTAGTGCCGCACCATCCGTGTCGGATCAGCATACGGCGGGTGAAAAATCCAACACACCCGAGGATGAGGAAAGCGGCGACCAACCCAATCGTGACCTTCTGCCACCGGGCCAGTCCCCCGCAGCAGCCCCTGCGACGAGGGGGTACCTCCGTCGCCACCACGATATCATCATCCCCCTTGGTCGTGTTGATAGGGACCTGTATCAAAACGAAAAACAAAAAGAAAAATGAAATTAAGTTGTTTGTTTATCTATTCATTTATTTACTTATTTATCTATTCGTTCATTTATTTATTTATTCATGTATTTACCTGTCAATTAATTTATTTATTCATTTAGTTATTCATCTATTTTTTATTTATATTTTATCTATTGATCAATATTTTATCAGGACATGCCCTTACAACAATATGTTGGTGTAACAAGGGGTCCTGCATGAACATATATAATAAACAAAAATACGCAATCAAAATGATATATAAATAAAAGCTTATACATGATTATTTACACTAATTACACAAACAATAACCAAACTCAGCTAGTAAAAGAGTACATCAGCACATCATAAGAAAACAATAGCAGAAACAGTAACAACAACAACATCAACAGAACACACATACACTCTAAAAATTATCGAGTTAAATTAAATGACTAGCCCTGGTCACATAGCACCCCGGAAGCAACACGATTCGCCCCGACTCGTTGTTCTCAACAAAGAGTCGGGGTGAATCATGTTGCTTCCGGGGTTCTATGTGACCGGGGCATTAATATCAGCTGGGAGCCAACTGGTAAACCGGCTAGTCATCATAATCTCTAATCGAAATTGACTGAAAATCAGTCGAACTGAACAAGAAATACAGAAAAGTTTGACTAGAGTCATATAGCTTTTTTTTCTAGTCATGTTTGACTAGTTCGTTTTAAGAAAACAAAAACAAAAACAACAGAAGCAACTCTCCCTAAATTCTAATACACTGCCAAAAGCAAACAAACAAAAAAAAAAAAAAAAAAAAAAAAAAAAAA
>BQKZ01002705.1:7669-17676 GCA_036244855.1 Temnopleurus reevesii | reverse complement strand
GCTCGCTGTCTCCCGCCGGAGACCAAGAAGTGTCAACCTGATTTTACCCCTCACTGTACGAACAAAACCATCCGTTTCCTCTTTCAGCAAGGCTCTCCAATAGCAACTTCTGAATGAATAATACTATCCAATCAATTGCTCGCTGTCTCCCGCCGGAGACCAAGAAGTGTCAACCTGATTTTACCCCTCACTGTACGAACAAAACCATCCGTTTCCTCTTTCAGCAAGGCTCTCCAATAGCAACTTCTGAATGAATAATACTATCCAATCAATTTAGATTTAGATTTATAATAATGATAATAATACATAACATTTATTAGGCGCTTAATACGGATGTTTCTAAGCGCACAGTATTCTGATTACGGAAAGATTATTAACCGGTAAATTAAAGATGAGAGAGGCTACCTATGGAGGTGCACACGCAAAAAAAAATTAAATTATCGGTTATGTCTTTATCGCACCGCTGATTTATTTGAAACCTTATAACTGTGATTAACATAGTTTGTTTTCAAAGTCTGAATATTTTCAGTGACGTATTTTACTTTGTGGATACATGCATATTTGTGTATCATTTATTTGTGTTTGATTTTATATAATTCAATATTTATCTTATTTATCTTATTCGCAAGATGAATTATTTTATAATTCATGTCGATGTTTAAAGGTGCCAGAATTGATTAGAATTTATGCTATTTTCTGGTTCCTTTATCCTCTAACCATATCATACAATGTATCATGCTTTGTATGTAATTATGTAAAATATATTTGTTGTATGGATGTTTTTGGATATAAATAAAGTTCAAGTTCAAGTTCATGTTTAAGTTTGCGAAAGTGTGCGAAATTAGTGATAGTAATTTACACATCAACAAAAATATCTGCTTCAACAGTTTGCTGGTCCCCTACCGCGAAGTGTTTTTACTTAAGCCCCGGTCACATAGGACCCCGGAAGCAACGCGATTCACTCCGACTCGTTGTTCTGAGGCAGTTAACTGTGGATAAACAAAGAATCTGGGTGAGTCGTGTTGCTTCCGGGGTCCTATGTGACCAGGGCTTTTATATTCTGTTTCAATGTACATCATCGTTAAAAAAAACACCGCAAGATAAAGCCACTCCTTCATCATGTTTATCAATTATTTCAAATACTTATTACGGTTATGTTTACAACTTGTTTGTGTACCTCAGATATGCCAAAATAATAACCTTTATGAAGTATTTTGGTATAATGTAGTCCAGAGTATTTAATTCAAATAAAAATCTATTCTATCATAATTCATCTTGACACCAACGGTATCGCGATACTTCTAGCGTATTACGGAACCACACACACACACACACACACACACACACACACACACACACACACACCTATTCACACACACACACACACACACAACTACACACACACAATCACACACAAAACATCAGAACACATACAGTGCGCACTTCAATACACTGCCACACCATGCGGAATAAGCACTGAGAGATACTCTTGCGCTATTGGTCAACGAAGGATTCGGTTGTTTTGCACGGTCCATTATAGTTCGAGGCCCGAATAGAAGAATTATTATTGGAATAACTATAAATNGCAGTTAACTGTGAATTAACCCAGAGTCGGGGTGAATCGTGTTGCTTCCGGGGTCCTATGTGACCAGGGCTTTTATATTCTGTTTCAATGTACATCATCGTTAAAAAAAACACCGCAAGATAAAGCCACTCCTTCATCATGTTTATCAATTATTTCAAATATCTTTTTTACTTAAGCCCCTGTCACACATAGGACCTCGGAAGCAACATGATTCACACCGACTCGTTGTTCTGAGGCAGTTAACTGTGGATTAACAAAGAGTCGGGGTGAGTCGTGTTGCTCCCGGGGTCCTATGTGACCGGGGCATAACTATTACCTTCTTACCATGCTTCATTATGTAACCCTAAACTGCTAGGTAATAGGCCACTTTTGTAATGTATTCAGATTTATACATGCTTCTTTGTCAAACGCACAATGACAAACTATTTGTTTATCTGATATAGAATAATCGTTTTTCAATAGAAGGAACGTGGAAAGCATGTAATGGTTGGTGCTAGGTTAGTCAAGCTACAATGTTTGTCCAACCTAGCAACGATAATGTACGCAAGTGACACAATAATGATAATACATGCAATTTATATAGCGCACGTTTCCACTCTGCTGAGTGCTCAAGGCGCTTTGCAATATTATTACCCTGGCTTTAGCCCGGCAGCCACAAGCGCACTTGGCACTAATTACTCTATCATTCGATTACGGAGTATTATATTTTCAGTATTTTCTGACAGCTGAATGAATAGTTCGTCTTGGAGCAAACATGAATAAATTTGAATACATTACGAAAATGTATATTCGACGGGTAGTACATTGTAGTATGGAGTATTGTGTAGACTTCAAAGATTGAAGAGCGCCATCTAGCGTCAAAACCAACCAACCATTAACTACGACCAGTCCTCGTCGTGAGGACTGCTTAATTCAACAATTTAGAGTCGGGAAGTGTAGATTAAACTTTTATATGTATGAAATTAATCAACACGAAAATGGACTCTGCGATAGTTGTGGAGTACATGAAACAATAGAACACTTCCTATTACAATGTAACAAATATGATGTTTATAGATCACAATTAAAAATAAATACAAAATTAAAGAACCTGAATCTGAAGAATTTGCTGGGCCCAGATCCCTGGATTATCCGCAAAGTGTTGAAATATATAAAAGAAACGAAGCGTTTGGAAATATAGGCTTTTAGAGCTAACTCATTTTATTCGAGCAATCTCTATTTCATGTATTACGCCATTGATATCATCTGGCATATTCAATCCTTTTATCATTTCTGCTACAAATTGCGATTATAAGCAAAGCGAATCTTAATATTGGTGGTGGGATATTAATAATTTGTTTCTCATAATAACTATTCACGGCAATAATGCTTTCGGGCGATCAAAGCCTGAGTCCAAATACCCCAATGACTGGCGCAAATAATCTCCTAAGATTGAAGAGCGCCATCTTTCTACAAAACCAACCATTAACCGGAATAAAATCTGTTGCTGTAAAGGCTCTTGGGACCGTTATGAGTTTGATATCGGGGTATAATATAAACTATCCACCAGGCTCGATGTCGCGCTGGGGTCAGAAAGGAAAATAGTTAACGAGTCGGATATATAATCAGGAATATCACTTTTTCAACACGTACTGACAAGGGTAAGTTATTACAAACGATAGGCCTCTAGATGTCCTTTTTTTAATTCTATTTCAGCTATTAATACGAAATATGGGGATCCGTGTGATCGGCAACATCTGTGACGTCGATGTCGGACAGCTCCTCATTTGCTTTGTACATATAATTTTTGGGAAAAATAAATTAATGTAAAATTCCGAGTAAGGGTTCAACACGATTCTTCCCAAAGTCGATTGCAAATTCAATGCTCCTTTGTAATGCTATTGAAATCGGAACCGGCTTGTCATTGTTGTGTCCGCACAGTTGAATACACGGCGTACGGATTAATTGTCTGCGTCCCACTTTATTTTACGGAAATAATTCATTCATTAACCAATATTATTTGATGATTTTCCAACAATATTTAATTCAAAATTAATTTAATTGAAAAGAACAATTATTTCATTCCTTCAACAGCGAAAATATACCAATGATGTTGTGGCTAACAATTTCCGATTGTAATCAGATAATAGAGTAATTAGTACATAAATATACAATTGAGTAAACAATCAATTGAAGGAAAAGGAGGCAGATACAGAAGCAGGGCTTGTGTTGGATACGCCGACAAATATGAAAATGGGTATCTTTATTTCAAGTTAGAATTAATAGTGATTCTACCCCCCCCCCCCCCCGAGATTCGGCCAAATCCTTTTTTTTTCATGATGATGCATTAACGTGTATCTGCATGTTTTTTTTGTATTATTGTAAACAAAGCAATTCAGTTTTATCATGTCTATCTGATAGCTGCGATGATTCTGATTTTTGTTAAACCATTATCCCCCTCTCCCTTTATCTATTCATTTAGACAAATCTATTCAAAATAAGTTGATATCTGAATAGCTAGCGATCATTAAACAAGAAATATAAGTCTTTGTAATTTGCTAAACTAAACTAAAAAACACGACTTTGAATAATGAACGTTTGATGATTATGATAAAATATTAGTTGATTGTACCTTTAATTACAGGTGTTCGTTTTGGTAGACAATGTATATTGCACACTGTCAAGAAAAAAACATTCATTGTAAAAGATAATAATAATTCCGATATCACAACATGTAACAAACAAACTGTATGAACAAATATGAACAGAATGTTGTTTGCCTTGAAATAATTAGTTCTTGAACATGATGCGCTTGTCTTCTCCTCAAAATTTAGATTATTTCTTCCTGTTAATCATCATTGTTTTACTTTTTCATTTGATGCAGTCTAGTAACTAAGTTTGTAGAAAATGTTAAGTTATGTCATTTGTAAATTGCAAATTGTTAAACTTGTACAGCGCATAGAGAATTCATATGTTTTATTATGCGCTTTATAAAAATTGAATATGACTTTTGAATGAATACATTTCCAAACTTTTATATTTGGTTGCATTAAGGGATACTTCCTTGGATGCATGTTGAGCAAATAATAATGATAATAATAATAATAATAATAATAATAATAATAATAATAATAATAATAATAATAATAATAATAATAATGATAATAATAATAATACTTATAGAGCGCAGAAACTATATTAATAAATTCTACTGCGCTAAAAAGACTCTTATCTAAGTAAAGACATGAGTGGTAAAGTAGACTTGTTATAATGGCGTGTCAACAAAAATATGTTTTAAGCTTTGATTTGAATGCGTTTAGTGAGGATGAATTTCGTATAATTATGCAACATGCAATAAGAGCAAAAAATGCAAATGCAACGAGAGCAAAAAATGTGCATTTCTGGAATTATGAAAATCCAAAATCAACAAAATTGTCATGGTATATTCCAATTTATATCAATATAGAGTGTGTACAGGTGTAGCTTTCATGACCAATCAAGCAGTTTCCTTGTTCAATCGTGTAATTTCCGGGTTCAATCGTGTAGTTTCCGGGTTCGATCGTGTAACTTCCGGGTTCGATCGTGTAGTTTCCGGGTTCGATCGTGTAACTTCCGGGTTCGATCGTGTAGCTTCCGGGTTCGATCGAGTATATATCTTCCAGCAGCAATATGGTCACAAAATAAAAATGTTTAGATTTTTTTTTGCACAGACATCGGGTATATATTTGAGAGCGCAACATCAGGGGCCCGTAACATAAAACAAGTCTGCAATCAATCGCAAAATTTAGTACATGATACTCCATAGACTTGCGATTGGTAACAGTCGTATGATCGATTGCAAAGCTTTAATATGTTACGGGGTCCAGAAGGTTTTTTTTTAAAGCCCCGGTCACATAGGGCCCGGAAGCAACACGGTTCACCTCGACTCGTTGTTCTGAGGCAGTTAACTGTGAATTAACAAAGAGTCGGGGTGAATTGTGTTGCTTCCGGGGTCCTATGTGACCGGGGCTTTACCAAAGCACAGCATGTGTGTTCTACGGTTGAGGGTGGGGGAGGTGTGAATCAAATACGAACAATTATTTTGTCATTCATTGAAACTCACATATATGATTAAAATCTGACACGTTTATTACAATTGCCACATTTCACCACTGACATATATGGATGTGTTTTAATGCTCGCTCCATTCTGTATACGTCTTTCTCTTAAAGGGAACCAAACCCTGGAATTATCGAGTTTGAATGAATGAATCTTTATTCCATTTCAATTCCAATAACAATAACATCAATGATAATAACATCAAAGGATTTACAATCATTATGTAACATGTCATAGCATAGAGTGATATAATAATGAATACAAAGTGAATGATTGATCGGTTGGAAAAGAAATGAGGTGAACTGCTAAAAAGCAAAGCTTGTAAGATGCAGTCCACCATGAACAAATCAAACATTTATATGAAAACAGAACAAACAAAGATAACAGTCATGAAGATAACAAAAGCAGAATAGTATACATGTAAAACAAAAAAATAATAATGATAAAAGATAGAATGGGTAGAAGTAAAAGGAGGGGGAAGGGGGTATTTGTGAGATTCTTAAGCTAGAATTTTATTAAATGAAAAAAAAACAAAACAAATCAGACGAACAAACTGTTAAAAGTTAAGCGATATCGGGCAATCCATTCAAAAGTTATGACGATTAATGCCGATGATGGGGATCCGTGTGATCGGCAACATCGACGGAATTTGTGACGTCATGTCGGACAACTCCTTATTCGCGTTGTACAAATAATTTTTGAAAAATGGATTGATGTAAAATTCTGAATAGGGTTCAACATAATTTTTTCAATATACATGTAGATTCGATAAAGGAGTGCTATACCATACGAAAACAAATATTTGGTTGACTCTTCCGAAAGGGGGGGGGGGGGGGGGGGGGGGGAATGCGACATTTGCATACCTGTACTGGTGAATGAGAAGTTGATGACGTCACAGATTCCGTCAAAGTTGCCGATCGCACGAATCTCCACCAGCGGTAGGGATCGTCACATCTCTGTGGCTTTGAACATTCTTAACTTTTGCATGATTTATCTGATTTTGCTCAAATGGCACAATTCATTAATGTTATTTTTCTTCATACAATGGTAGCACGATAATTCCAGGGGTTAGTTCCCCTTTAAGAACGTGTGAAGAAGTGTAAAACATATTGTTCCTTGTCATTGATTAAACGTGGCCGTAGAAAATTAAAATCTGACAAGTTTATCACAATGACAGATTTCACCAAGGTCCTTTATCTCTTAAACCTCTGCACCCTAATGCATTACAATTACAATAATTACAATAATGTACTGTCATATTCGTTATTTCCATTATTATTTATGACTGAATTATTTGAATTATTAAAAGAAATGAACAATAAAATGATTTGAATAGAATAAAAAATTACAACGATCAATTTGTGAAAATTTGAGCAAAATCGGAGAATCGATTCAAAAGTTATGAATTTTCAAAGTTTTGATTTACACCTCTCATAGGCTCTCATGGCAACTGGGACAAAACGGCTTCCAGCGTGAGGATATCCACACTCACTTTGTTCATAAAATTTCACATTTTCTTCTCTTTGCAACAAAAATAGACAGAATTTGACTTCTGTTTTGGTTTAACTACTGTATAATATGGACAAATTTATTCTGCAAGCATTCCAGTAAGAATAACGATGATTTCTGAATAGACCGGTTTACTAATAGATTCAAATTTATGCACGTTTCCTGCAAACGAACGTAGTTACGAGATATTCCTTAAACCGGGCAGTAACAATTGAACTACAATACCTCGAATCCATTTTGCATACGCTACTTGTTACTATGTCAGGCAAGGCTCGGGCAAGTATTCGGGTTGTCAAGAAAGCGAAAATCTTATTTTCATTTTCAAACCGAAGTTGGTGCATTTTGGCTCCAACTTCGAGTTACAAGGTTTCTGCACAACGTATAGAATTGTTTGACTAAAGCACATAATAGAATTAATAATTGTAGCACTTGGAGTTCAGTATACCATTAGAATTATTCAATACAATTATTTTTGTGTGTTTTACAGCGCAAATCCTTATTTTCAAACTCGAAGTTGGTGCATTTTGGCTCCAACTCGAGTTAAAACATTTCTGCACAACGTGAAAAATTGTTTGACTAAAACACATAATAGAAGTAATAGTTGTAGCACTTGGAGTTCATCGCTCCATTAAAATTAATAATACAATTATTTTTGTTTGATTTAAAGCGCAAATCCTTATTTTCAAACTCGAAGTTGGTGCATTTTGGCTCCAATTTTGAGTTACAAAGTTTCTGCACAACATGAAAAATCGTTTGACTAAAACACAAAAAATAATTAATAAAAATTGTAGCACTTGGAGTTCATCACACCATTAAAATTAATAATACAACTATTTCTGTGTGTTTTTAAGCGAAAAATCTTATTTTCATTTTCAAACTCGAAGTTGGTGCATTTTGGCTCCAACTTCGAGTTACAAAGTTTCTGCACAAAGTATGCAATTGTTTAACTAAAACACATAATAGAATTAATAATTGTAGCACTTGGAGTTCAGTACACCATTAAAATTAATCATACAATTATTTTTGTGTGTTTTAAAGCAAAAAATCTTATTTTCATTTCCAAACTCGAAGTTGGTGCATTTTGGCTCCAACTTCGAGTTACAAAGTTTCTGCACAACGTATAGAATAGTTTGACTAAAACACATAATATAGAATTGATAATTGTAGCATTTGGAGTTCAGTATACCATTAGAATTAATCAATAATTATTTTTGTGTGTTTTAAAGCGCAAATTTTTATTTTCGTTTTCAAACTCGAAGTTGGTGCATTTTGGCTCCAACTTCGAGTTAGAACGTTTTTGCACAACGTGAAAAATTGTTTGACTAAAACACATAATAGAACGAATAATTGTAGCAGTATGGGTTCATCACCTCAATATAATTAATAATGAGATTAATTTTGTGAGTTTAAGTGCTAAAAATAGAATTTCATGTTCAAACCCGAAGTTGGTGCATTTTGGCTAAAACGTCGAGTTTCACCGTTTCTGCACACATTTTCTGCGAAAATTATGCTCAACGTGTACATTGTTAGGTTAAACCACGCATAAGACGTAATAAAGGTCGCAATCAAATAATAACTAACTTGTCACATGTTTAAAAACAACAAACCGGAAAGATAAAGAAAGAAAATGTTGTCTGCACATATGTCAAAACTAGAAACTCGAAACCCGTATTTCAAAACTCGAAACTCGAAACCCGTATTCCGAAACTCGAAACTCGAAACTCGAAACTCGAACTTTAGCAACACACACTACTACTACTACTAATACTGCTACTACTACTACTACTACTACTACTACTACTACTACTACTACTACTACTACTACTACTACTATTACTACTACTACTACTACTACTACTACTATTACTATTACTACTACTACTACTACTACTACTACTACTACTACTATTACTACTACTACTACTACTACTACTACTACTAGTAGTAGTAGTACTGCTACTACTACTACTAATATTGATATTAATAGTGCTACTACTAATGATAACGATACATAACATGTAATGCAGCACAATGTGGATGAATTTCTTGCTGAATGAAATTAACGCCAAGGGTGGGACTCGAACCTACGACCCTCTAGTTGAAAGGCGAGAGTCGAAACCACTACACATACCAGACTCGAAGAAGTATATATATATGTACTCAAAACAAGCTAAACATGAAATAATATTAAAAAGAATTTGATGTCAAGAATAAAATATATATATCACAGACTAATGGGGTGTTGCTCAAAATCAATAGCAAATCAACTGCAACTTTGCCAATTGTAACGCACATTTTCATTCGCGCATGGAATGCGCATTTAACAAGACGCGCATGAAACAATGATTTTGATTGGCGCGTTCCGATCAACTGCAACTTACGATCAATTGCAACTTTTGAACAACACCCCCTTAGGTTTATAAAATTGACCAAAAAATAACTTTATTCGGCATGATACGGATACCTTGTTAAAGGGGAACAACACTCAGACATTAAATTGCTATCATTAAATGAAGAAAAATAAGATGATCAGACTGTGAAAACTTGAGCAAAATCGGATAATCCATTCAAAAGTTATGAATTTTCAAGGTTTTGATTTACACCCCTCATGGGCTCCTTAAATTGGCAAACGTACATGCACAAAATGGCTGCCAACATGGAGATCTCTCCATTCACTTTGTACACAAAATTTCACATTTTCCTCTTTTTCCAGAAAGTAGACAGAATTTTGTTTTTTTTTCGGTTAATTATATTATAGCATGCGCGCACCCAGGATTTTCATACCCGGGGGGCTGAGCACAAATTTGGCGCCCCCGAGAAGATTTTTAAAAATGGC
>BQKZ01002704.1:36789-72376 GCA_036244855.1 Temnopleurus reevesii | reverse complement strand
TGCGACCAGTCAAAGTCATTGACCTTGTTCTGCGAGATGGTCTTGCCGAGCGTCGTGGACGGGGTCGACGTGGGGGTGGTCCTGGAGGGCGAGTTATCCGGGAGGTGCTTGTGTTTCTGGATCAGGTTGTTCAGTTCTCGGATCAGGGTAGGTTTGTTGGGAAACTTGGGGAGTTCCTCCGGGAGCTCGACGCAGGAGTTGTCAATGTCAACGTAGCAGAGGGATGCCTGGAATGAAAGAGAGAAAAATGCAAACATGAAATTAAATGTGTAACAATATCTTATATCATAATTTGAAACAATCTCAGATCCTTTAGAAATGTTTTCTAATCTAGCAGACAGATGCCTGGAATGAAAGGGAGAAAAATGCAAAACAATAGAGTTGAATTTTTAACAATCTACTGTCAAAGCCAATATATCAGATTACAAAAATGTTGTCAAATTCAACACATTCGCAATATAGTCTAACCTCATAACGAGGTCGTTGGGATCAGAGAAATTACCTCTTTATATTGAAACATTGTTATATCAGGGCCAAAATAAAATACAATAAAATACAAAGTGATGGGACTAAGAAAATTACCTTGTTATACCGGGAGCTCGTTAGATCAGCACTCTTATTACGAGGTTTGACTTTTTTTATGTTTTGAAAGATTATTGAACCTAACTTTATGCGCATTCTAATAGGTAACAATTTTAGCAAATTCATAGTTGTGAAGTTCGCGAAAATAGAATTAAATGAAATAAATGATGAATAAAAAAAAAATAAAACGGAAACTTATACTGTAGTATTCCATGATTAATAACAAACTCAGATGCTCTAGGACTGTCTAACAGAGCAGAGAAATGGAAAAACAGCTCAAGCAATCATACACTACTCAAGATATTTAGATCTCTTCTTACCAAGTGACCACCACCAGCTTTTACTCTCTATTTTCAGCTTAAATGGAAATGACATGTTTGTGCATTTTTGCATGAACCAATAAGTGTTCCAATCCACTTGGGGGATTACAACATGCAGCAACTAAATTCACTCATGTGTGAACCAATAGTTATTACAAATAGTAATAAATATCTTCATATGTAAGTCAGTAAAACATTGTACAGTCATTCCTAATTCTCTTCAACATTGCACTTAATAAAATTATATAACTTTGTACTGTCTGTCTCTCTGCTTCACATTTTTTGTTTATATGGAATACATTATTCATGGTATAATGTACATGTGCATGTACATTGCATTTTAACCCTAATCACATACCAGTAAATAATTGTTTTAAATTAAAACGGCATCAGAATAAAAATCGCTTCACAAAGTACAATATGGTACTTACGAAAATGAACTATCTACACATTCTCTGCCACATAGCTCTACAACTATGTACGATAAAAATTTGTACACAAAATTATACTAGAAAGAAAGAATGACAGATAGACGTGCACTAGTGATGAATTGATCACCATAACTTATAAAGGGCCCCTGACACCAAACATATTCCCTGGTGATTAATATGACAGCTGGTTGCAGGGAAAATCACTTTCATTACTGATATTCATGTCATGTAAGGGCCATCTGCACTACTGCATTTATAAGCCAATATTTTAGCGTAGAGATATTTTCGCGATTTCGGACTAGTTTGACCCATAGGTGTGTTGTTATTTTCATGCTTTCTACAGTGTTTGTACAGATATGAACGTGCATCATACAGAGTGGAAATTTATGCGGGGCTAAAACCGTAAAATTAGCGAGAATAAAACTTCCGTTAAAATTTCAGCTTATACAGTAGGGAGCCTATAGCAATTTTTTTAATTAGCTCACTAATTCCGATCTGGGTAAACGATCAGAAATAGGTAACAGTAATAGGGAGCTAATTCACTGAAATATCTTGAGATTTACAAGCCCAGTCTCCATCTCAGGCTGGATTTTTCTGATTTTCAGAAGGGACTGCTGAATCTGGAGCTAAATAAAAAAAGATGGCTGATATACTTGGGCTAGTGCAGTGCCACCTTTAGAAAGAGACTCAAAGAAAATTATAAGTATACATTGTATACATGAAAATGTCTTTTAGCAGGGAATGCATGTACACCAAAATGATGATTTCACTGCATTTGAATACATTTTCGCTTTAGGAAATGTTAAAATAGCACTATTTGGTGTTGCTGGAAAGTTATGGTAAATTGCAAGTTGCAGTTGACCAGCAGGCATTACTGAAGATCACAGTTTCAATGCAATTCTGAATGGAAGTACACGAATATAAGATTTTGTCGTAACTAGGTTTTCTTTCAATTTTTAAGACATTTGATGTGGAAAAAAAGACTTAGAAATAGAAGTGAGTGAAAAGTCGAAGAAAACATGGAATTTACTTCTGAGGTTGTACTGAACATGTCTATTTTGTTTTAATTTGTGTGAAAAGTAAACAAAAAATAATAAAGTAATTGATAAATGAATAAACGAATTAGGTCAGGAAATTTAAGATTTTCGACCGATAAAGGAAACTATTTATTTTTTTTTTGCTTTTTCTTGACATTAAATGTCATCCTATTTTCCATACCTCAAAACATTTGACATTATGTACATAGTACCTATGAACAAGACTCAACACAGCACACATGCTACGTAACTTACCCAAGCTGAAACCCATTTATCAACTGACTCATAAAAAATGACATTTTAACCGAAAATATCTCCTCAGCCGAGAGGAAATCAGGAACACGTGCTACGCATGGAAGCAGGTTGATCCCAGGGAAGGAGGGAGAATCCTGCGGTTTCCCCCATTAGTCATAGGGTTATGTGCTTCAGAAAGCGGTAGATAGTCAAGCAAGATTCTAATTTTGTGAACACACTGATATTTTTAGGGAAAACATTATATTTCTAGAAGCAAATACCAAGATAGACAACTTTCTTTCAAATATTTCAAGATAGAGATATCTTACTTAGAAAAAGTTGAAAAAGTTGAATAGGGTAATGTGCTTCAGAAAGCGGTAGATAGTCAAGCAAGATTCTAATTTTGTGAACACACTGATATTTTATGGAAAACATTAGATTTCTAGAAGCAAATATCGAGATAGACAACTTTCTTTCGAATATTTCAAGATAGAGATATCTTACTTGGAAAAAGTTGGAAAAATAATTACTTTAAGAAAGGGCACGCTTCAATATCATAGAGAAAATGGAAAAGAATGCACCAAAATTACTAATTGTGCTATACTTATCTTATGTTTTTGTTATAAATTACAAAGTCGTTTACTGTAATATATATCGATATTTGCATTGTTAATCTGATCTCTTGTAAACTCAATTCAATTCAATTCATATATATTTCATTCAAAATAAGAACCACTTGCATATACAAAAGTAAGATATACAAATAAATATGAATGAGGAGACAGCTAGAAAGAACAGAGTCTTATGAGATGCTGCCACCAAATAATACATAAAATATGAACCGAGTAACACAATCAAGGTACATCTTGAAATATTTATATAAATACCAAGAAAAGACAAGAAAAAAAACATGAAAAATTTAAGAAACCTAACAAACCCTAAACTAACACAACATTAAATGAAAACTGAAGAAAAGCAAGCAATAAAAAAAATTGAAATAAAAAAAAAAAAATTGAGCACATCACAAATGCATTGTAGCCTATTAATGATTAGTAATGTGGAAGGTACTGCCATCTTGCACTTCATTTACGCAGTGGCTCATTAGCCTTTTTAATTGTTCATTATTTTGTGATCTAGATGTACAGAGCAGATAATAACAAGGCAATCTTGCTCCTGCTTTTGGAGATGAGTTTGTTTATCACAGTTTTCGATCTCTCGTTATTTTGTGATCTTCAGGGCAACTGTACAGTGCTCCTGCTGTTGAAGGCAAATTTTGAGAAAAGTATTTCTGTTTACGCAATCATTTACGATAACCTAATGTGATCCATCCAAAAAAAAGTTCTGTTGATGACATATTTGATAATGAAGACCCCCATTGATTTTTTACTTTTTTGCAACAAAGTAGTCCTAGGAAATCCTTAAATTTATTTAATGTGACACATGACAAAAAGAAAGGGGGATCTCGAAACAAAAAAAAAGTATAATGTACACAGTATTGGAATGCCACTGGGGTGGCACATTTAATAGGATTGTGCACTGATTACTTAACTTTTTATTATTACAGTATAATGGAATAATGGAATAAAGGAAAATGATATCATATACGCAAACATGCATATTTATCTATTTTTTACTACATTACCAGAATACGAAATGGGGTTGAAATAAGCATACAGTTATGTTATACAAGGAAATTGATATTGATTTTGAATACCGGTAGTCTTCAAGTAGAAAAGATGGCATACAATATAAAAATACAGATATAGGAAAATGTTACCATGTACGCATACATGCATCTTCATCTATTTTTACTTCATTACCAAAATATGAAATGGGGTTGAAATAAGCATACAGTAATGTAATAAAAAGAAATTGATATTGATTTCAAATAGTCTTCACGTAGGAAAGATATCATGTATTGTACAACTACGTAGCTGCATGTGATAGAACCATTAGGTATTAGGATAGAAAACAGAGATCCTCGCCAATACTGCCCTGGGGATATCGCCATTGTTTTTTAAATAAAAATCATATTGTGTCTTCTCATTCAAGCTTCCGGGCAACGCCTAAATTCATTCACAATATCTCAGTGCATCAGCGGCAAACATATTGATTTAAAAAAGTGATATTATTTCTTATTACGGGATACTCCTATACATGTATCTACACATGCATATATCTTATATTTTCATAGACCCTAGATGTTCTACATTATGTTCTACTGTTATTGCACTGTGTTAGGATGCATCACCCACCCCCATCCCCCTCCCCCAAAAATAATAATAATAAAAATAAATAAATACATAGTAATAATGACAAAAAAAAATAAAATGAATGAATAGATAAATAAGTAGAGACTGATAATAATAAAAATAATAATAATAAAAAAGCAGCGATAATAGAATAAGTAAATAAATCAATCAATAAAACAATAAACCGTTCAATAATAATAATTAGAAGAGTGGAAAAATTAAAAAACAGACCAAATGTGCAATACCAAAGGGTTGGTCTAGGCACTATTCACTGGTCTAGGCTGACAATAAAAAATGTTTTATTGGCCTTAAAGGTAGGCCCCATAAATAGAAAATGAACTTTATTTTCCCCCGATGGGGCAAAGTCCCCTTTGTCAGGAAGGGTCTTGTATTAGTCAGAAGACACATTTAGATCACTTAGATCATACACTAAAAATCTGATTCATAGGCTTTGTATGTTGAAAGTTGTTTATGGCTTCTTAAAAGTATAGTGCTTCGTATATTTACCTACTTTGTGAGCTACATTAAAGGCATTACCACCAGGCAATTTTCCAATGGAAAATTAGACCATGTTCATAGTTTGAATAAAATTGACCTGGAAATTGATTGATTGATTGGGCTGTAGATGAGTAAATAAAGTTCATATCACATAAAAGTGAGAAATTAGTTCCAAATCATAGACATCTTTTGACTGGTCCCAACTTCTTTAAATGACAGCGGAGAAATGATTGTGTTCAAACACTCTGTAATGAATGCTTAAAATGGTGGCAGCAGTGGGATATTTCTATAGAGCCGTAACCAACTGATTGGAGAATTGTTTTACTCTCACATTTGTTGCTCATTAAATAGGAACCAACCCGTGACTTATCAGATGAACAAATTGGGAAATTTGAACATAATCAGACGACCCATTCAAAAGTTATGAATTTTAAAAGTCACAGAGGTATGACGATCACTGCCACCCTTGGGGATCTGTGCAATCGGCAAATTCGACGGAACCTGTGACATCATTTCGGACAACTCCTCCTTCACTCTATATACAAAATACCACATTTCCTACTTTTTTGGAAAAGTCAACGAAATGCCAATTATTGGTTGGGGTATAGCTGTCACTGACCAAGTATATAGTCTGCAAGTACAGACCCTAGGCTTTCGGTGTGTGCATGCGCACAGCGTGACACAGACTATGCACACACCGAAAGCCTCGGGTCTGTCCTTGCAGACTAGGCAAAGTACAGGCCTACACAAACTACAGTACGCTCTCCATACATCATCATTCAATACATACATTGGCCTAGTTTATACTGATGCAGGTGGCCATTTTCCCTGCAATATAACTGTCATCTTTTCCATGCTGCGTGACAGAGATGCAAATATTCAATAAAGATCGCCATCCCTTACGCCAACGAGATCGAGATCAATGTCTAATCATCGCACACGTGCATGCCTGACAATATTGCTTCTCCGATTGACAGCAATAGATTTTGTGGTTATTAAAGCAAATGTGTTACAAAAAAGCCAAAGTTTTCTGTCTGTCTAGCATCCTGCGAGTGGAAAAGACACTATTTTCTTTCTGTTTACGTCTATCTCTAATATTGCTTGAAATCGTGAAATATTATTATAAGGAGATTTTAGGTTTTTTAAGACTTTTTGAAAGAGACTTTAGCTCATTGACTGAGGATAAAGCAAAATGTCTGTACTGTAAAAATCGAAACAATATCTTGAATTCTACTAAAATTGTATTCATAAATATTCAATTTGTTTTCTCTCCAGATTGTAAAGGTAGTATATTTTACTGAATATTGGACATTGGGGTGCAAGAAATTTTACAATTTGCATTCGCAATGATAATAATGATAATGGCTACTTGTATAGCGCACAGGTCCACCTTATCGGTGCTCATGGCGCTGAAAGCTTTACACTCATTATTACCCGGCTCTAGCTGGCAACCATTACGGCTCTCCACATTATAAGGAATTTCTTCCTGCCGTCCCCATTTACCTCATCTGGGTCGAGTGCAGCACAATGTGGATAAATTTCTTGCTGAAGGAAATTAACGCCATCGGTGGGATTCCCACCTACGACCCTCTGGTTGAAAGGCCAGAGTCAGAACCACTACACTACAACGCTTCCACATAAAACATTGCAGGGTATGAATCAATCGGGACTGGAATGTAAATGTAGTATTTACATTTAAAGAAAATATTACCCAACAAAACTTTATGGTTAAACTGTAACACTTTTTGGAACAAAAAATTTAAAGCTATGATTTTTTAATAAATTTTGAGATGCATTTAATTCTCAACAATTATATAAATGATACTTGGTTTTAGTTATAATTTGTCACTATTCTATATGTAGCTACCCACCACCATCACAACCTCCTAGCTTCAAAGATTAAACCAACAAACTGCATGCATTAGCCTATTTGAGTGTGTCTTACTCATTTCTTAAGGAAACACATGCAAATTCATCAATGGGAGCTAAATTAAATTTCATGAATACATGTATGTGCTGCCACTGAATGAAGAAAAATAAGATGAACATATTGTTAAAATTTGAACAAAATCAGTAAATTCATTCAAATGTTTTGAATTTTCAAATTGTTCTTTCTCCCACTAATGAACATTCTTGAGTTGGCAACTTCGGCAAAATATGTGAGGGTACCACAGAGAACTCCCCCATTCACTTTGTACACAAAATTTACACTTTCCTCTAAAGTTTTGTTTTTGTTTTTTGTTGTTTTTTTCATAGAATGTAACTACATCAATTCTACAAGCATTAAAAATATAAAAAAATCTTAAGTGTGATATTTATCCATATCTTAGAAGATTTACGTACAAAATTAATGGGGAGTTCTCCATGAGTATGCCAACATTGCCAACTCAAGGATGTCCATCCCAAGTGGAAATGAAAACTATGAAAATTCATAACCTTGAAATAGATTATCCAATTTTGCTGAAATTTTCATGGTTAGTTCATCTAAATTTTTTTCTCTGACAGCACATCAATTTACAGGAAAGTTCACCTTTAAAAGTAGGGCATCACCAAATAAAAAGTATTTTTAATACATATGTGACCCATACATAATGGAAGCTTGTGCTTATACACGATAACAAAAAATTGTTAAAGTAAAACTTTGGGGGATTGGAAATTAATTCTCCAGTGCCATTTATGTGAATAATTATAAAGCAAAAATTTATTTAGCAATCAATCCATTTTGGTTACCATGTTTCTGTAACATCTTCCACACTGAATCTGAAGACAAATCTAGCATCCGTTGAGATGTACTTATTTCTATTTTGCACATATCTTCATGCTATAGTATCTCATTACCCGTAATAGCTGTTTATCCCCTGTCTCATGCAGCTAATATGGCCTCGCTCACATATGACAAAGTTGAAATAGGAAATCTTTTCGACCTGTTACCATCATAAAAGCTCAGAACATGAGTTATGGTCCAGTGATTTCACTGTGATCCTATCCTGAGGTTTATAATGATAACAGATAAGGCCCCCCCCCCTCCCCCCAAAAAATGTGTGGTTGCCCTTCACTGATCGACCCTCTAACAACAGCCAAACCTGATTTTATTTTATTTTTTGCTTTTCACTAAAATCGTAAAAAGTAAAATTGTAAATAAACTCTTTAAAAATGACCTGAATCTAGCATTCGTTGAGATGTACTTATTTCCCTTTTGCACACAAATTCAAGCTAAAATAGCTCATTACCTGTAATGGCTGTTTATCCACTGTCTCATGCACCTAAAAAGGCCTATAAAGCTAAGTTAACTATGAAGAAAATCAGACATTTTTGCTACCTGTTATTATAGAAGCTCAAAACATGAGATATGGCCCAGACTGTGCAACGTTTTGCATGACAAAGCAAAGAAATCGATACACGGATATACACGGATAATCAATGTTCCTGGTAGTTATCCCATTAGCCATTCGGCAAAAAAACGTTTACTTTTTTTTAATTGCCTTGTCGATCGGAACAATGAATTTTATTTCAGTTGTTTTCTTTATCAACATAAATTACTGATATTTTCTAGAAACTAAATTTATTTCATTGCATAATGATTTTCGAATATTCACGCAACTGTGCATGTGAACGAGGCCTTACCTATCACAAACCATTGCACCATGTGGCAAACCCATTATCCAATGCCCTGGATGACTCATCCTCATCCAGTTGTGGACTCTGTGTTCTTATAGCATACATCTCTGTACATTCTCACACAGCACCAACCACCAAGTCTTGGGGGGTGTTGCTCAAAAGATACAATTGATCACAAATCAATTGTAACAGGCATTTTCATTCGCACTCTTTGTTTTTATACCATACATCTCTGTACATTCCCATACAGCACCGATTACAGAATCTCACATATACCCTTCAGATTTTGCATGCTCTACAACAAGATTGGTGTATGTGAGATTCTGGAGTTGGGTGCTGTGTGGTCCCTGTGTGCAGAAATGAGTGTTATAAGAATGCAGAGTCCTAAACTGGACGAGACTTATCCTTGTTATTAGTCCAGTTGAGGAATATGTGTTCTAATAGCATCTGCCTCTGCACATATCATTGTTCTGAACACACAGAGGCTATACAGATAGCACTCAACCACAGAGTCTCACATACGCCACTGATCGCGCATCCACACAGTTGAGGACTCTGTGTTCTAAAAGTATCCATCTCTGAACATTCTCACAAAGTCTCAGGGGAAGTTGCTCAAAAGATAGAATTGATTAAAAATCAATTGTAACACACATTTTTTATTCGCGCACGGTATGCTCTTTTAATAAGACGCACATGAACCAATTATTTTTATTGGCGTGTTCCGATCAACTGCAACTTGCAATCAATTGCAACTTTTGAGAAACACTCCCTAACATATCCTTTTGATTGTGCATGCCCTCTAACAAGGAGTGAAATATGTGAGTCTCTGTGGTTGAGTGCTGTGTGATTCTTGTGTGTTCAGGGCAAGAAAATGGGCAGAAATGGCTGTTATTGGAATGCAGAGTCCTCAACTGGATGGGACTCGTCCTTGTTCTTAGTCCACTTGAGGACTATGTGTTATAATAGCAGCTGCCTCTGCACATATCAATGTTCTGAACACACATGGGCTACAGATAGTCTCACATACCCCACTGACCATGCACCCATACAGTTGACGACTGTGTGTTCAGGGCAAGAACATGTGCAGAGATGGGTATTACAAGAACGCAGAGTCCGTAACTGGATGAGACTTATACTTGTTCTTAGTCCAGTTGAGGACTGGACTAAATTGGTGTTAAATTAACCCACATCTTTTGCGGTTTATCAGAAATACTTACAAAATACCATTTCACCTCGAGACAGTTATTTGAAAAAGCCTTTCTTATATGCTTTCATCAAAATGAACATAACTTCTGAATTCATTTAAGCCATTAATCCCGAGAAAAGAAAAAAAATCAGTACCAGTTTTACCTTACGATCTTTGACCTGCATAGAGTCATCCAGAAAGAAATGCAACATAAATTAGTGCACATTCAAAAGCTTTATAAATGCAAACATAACAATGTATTTAATTCAAGTAACAATATATGTTTGAAAATAGTAAACATGTTCAAATGATAATGATGATGATGATGATGATGATGATGATGACAATAATGATAGTAATTTTAAAAAATAATAATAATAAAACTATCTGCAACTGAAGGGAAAGTGTGTAAAAACAGACAATTACGGTGATACACTTTCGTTTGCTATTGGGCGCCAAAAAATGCTAGGGTTAAGTGCATCAGAGTGCGCAGTATTTCTCGCTCAGGAAAAGTAACATTTTGAGTTGGATTCAAAACTATTTGGGGGGCTGATTTACCATCCATCGCCATCTCCCCTTTGGAATTTATATACATGTAGGTGAGGATGGGACTATACAGTGACTTTGACCGTCTATCACTTCCTAGTATGGATTTAAAGGGTGTCTGAGGCCCATTTGTTAATTGGTAGTATGCACAAAAGTAGTTCCCCTAAATAATATGACATGAAATTTAAAAGGTGATTAATCTTTTAAATATCAAGTCCTTAAAAATCTCTCTGGATAAATCATAAGATGACTAGTACGAAGACGTGCTCACAGGTATAAGCAAATAGGGAATGCAAACAAAAAACATGCATTCAAAAGCGACGAACAGAGCCTAACTATAGATTTTACGTTTCCTGTGTCGATCGGGAGAGAGAAGATTATTTGTTTCTAATAATAATAATAACATAAAACATTTAAACACAGCAACTCTCTAGTCACATTATCTAACTCATTCACTAACTATCCATATTGAGTCAGATAATGTTATTTTTGCTTAATTCTATGTATGTAAATGATGTGAAATTATATTTTTTTTATACCTCAGATACTCTTTAAACGCTGATTAGCAATGACTGGCTGATACCATACTGATCAAAAGATCCATGATTGTAAACAGGAAGTCGTCTGATCATCTGTGGTGTCTAACGTACAGTCTACCAGCAACATAAATCTATAATCAATATTCAAATCTACGGATGCCACGATATAGCCCAACTAATCCGTGGTATATTAACCATAACCTCTATCGTGCCATGCACAGGTGTCACGATTATGGACAGACCTTTCCACCACCGAAAAAAGGCATTGAAAAATAAATTTGCATAAAATACTCATTTGGTTTGAGGGGGTTGGGATGAAAAACCTGTACGTTATGGAGATTCCGTTCTCCTTTTCCACTGCCTGACAGCCCTCTTCAACCAACTGTAGGTCTTAACTATATGCCTAATTATTTTTATTTTTCACTTACAATGTAACTGTTTTGAATTTGCCAAAAGATAATAATAATGATGATGATGATAACAATAATAATTAATGTATGCTTTCATATGCCACAGCAAAACCAATCTAAAACTAGTATTGAGTACTTTCAAGTAACATTTTTCATTTGGAAAATTGGTTGGGATATTAATTAATTGTGAAAATAATTTACACAAGGATACTTGTGCTGACGAGGGAATTTTCGTGATGTAGTTATTATGATTATTGTTTAGGATGTTGATAAATTTTGAAAACAATACACAAGCACACCTGAGTTGACAAGGGAAGTTGAATAATGTAGTTCCAAAATGGTTAAAGTCTAAATGGTTTTAGGTCATCGCTTCCTTTTTCACTCTCATGAACACAGAAAGCAGTATGTGGGGCGATGTTATATTTTGACGTCCCGACAAAGCCGATGTTCTGAACAATTATCTGCTTATTCTGCTAAATCATTTGGGACATATTTTTATCTATAGTTTTGACCATTCTTAATTATGAACAAAGGGGAAATTTGACCATTGGCCATGATGTAAGATACATTGCTATTGGTTGATTTCCTTACATGACTTTTTGAATGATTGGTCAAGTGATAAAAATGGGTATGGTTGAAGATACAGATCCGATGAAGGTGGTCCTACAAGAGAAAAGATTGTATTAAGAATATTTTCAGAATACGTCTTCGGAAGAATTTTACCACATTCCTAACTCACAGAGATAAGAAGGAAGTTAGGAAAAAAGATAAGAACAATTTCAGAATTCTACCCAGATCTTTTGATAGTGCTTTCAAAATGTACCAGAGGAGAAAAAGAAAGGAAAAGCTATTTTGAGGTACCTTATACATGTATTATAAGACTAGTGCTTACACGCAGAGCCTGTGTTTCTAATTTGGGCACATTTTGTGCACATCCTCTGTTAAGTCTGTTAAGCTTTTACAGGGAGGCATTCACTTGGCAACCTCGGATTCCAGAGGCGATAAATGTCACAAGTCCTCAAACCGACAAAAATGAATCATGGAGCTAAAAACGTCACAGACAAAGGGCCCCTTTGGAGTTTGTGAACTAAATCTGTTGATCATAAGATTGCTATTCATAACACCAAAGTGTGCAAATTACCAGTCAACTTAAAATAACCACCAAAATATTATAGAAATAGTTTTAAAAAAAAACAGGTAAAGTAAGCTCCAGGCAATTAGCTTTGTATGCTGCACATTTGTTACAGCTTTATTTGATATACTGTTATACATTTATACTGTAAGTTTTGATATCGGTGAAACTACGAATATCTGAAAGTATGACAGAGATAGTAAACATTTACTCAAAAATCATTGCTCTAAAGGCATGTGTCTCTAGGCTAGCAAAGTGGTCAAACTGTTGTTGGCGTAACTCCCGCAGACGTTTGTCCACACATGTACCTTGTGGTAATTCACAATTGACCAGCCAGTCACTGATAAATTATCTGCATTAAATCTTTTGACTCTTGCAGTATACTGGACTAATGAACTTATAAATTTAAGGTAATTCTTGTCTTGGCCAAATGTTTAGAATTATGAACACTGCACTGAATCTGCTATGTACAGCCATTGCCTAGATTCATAATGGTCGGGATGCAGAAAGTGACGTGAAATGAGCTGATTTATTCACAAATTGCTTTACATGCATAAATATAACTGTGCACGAAATTAGATAAAAGATTGATACACATATTCTGGGGTATTTTACGTCAAACACGCCAATCAGCCATCTATGTGAAAAAGCTGCTATACAAATCATCTTTGCAATGTGACACCATGAGAATTATTCCCAGTACAATGACAACACAAAACAAAGATTTACCTGAGTTGGGAGTTCCATCTCGGACTCAGGATGGAGGTTGGCCTCTCCGAGATGGCCCATGATGAAGGGCAGAGGGGCTTTGTGTATGTTAAAACAGGGAATAATTTTCCTGGTATCGTATTGCAATTTGCTATGCATAGCAGCAGTATTGCTATGCAAAAGATGTGTTGTATAGCAACTTTTTTCACACACAATTGCAGAGCAAAGTATTGAAAATGTTTCTTACATGTAGATGTCTAAAAGTGCTAAGCCAATATGAAAGTACATTTATTCCCTGTAAAATATTGGCTTTTTGCAATTTGCTAGGCATAGCAGCAGTATTGCTATGCAAAAGATGTGTTGTATAGCAACTTTTTTCACACACAATTGCAGAGCAAAGTATTGAAAATGTTTCTTACATGTAGATGTCTAAAAGTACTAAGCCAATATGAAAGTAAATTCATTCCCTGTAAAATATTGGCTTTTACAGTAATGAACAGGTTCAAGGCGACCATGATGGCAATGAAAGGGTTAATAAATTATACAATGACATACAAAAATTTACCTGAGTTGGGAGTTCCATCTCTGACTCTGGATGGAGGTTGGCTTCTCCGAGATGTAGCCCCATGATGAAGGGCAGAGGGGCGTCCAGGAAGTAGAGCATGGATGCAGGAAGGATGGGGACATAGGCGTAAGGCCACTGGAACGGGAAGATGAGAGTTGTGATGCACTCGGCCACCAACATCAGGCGCTGATAATCTGCAAGTTACAAGAATCGTTCTGAACATCAATATGATAGATAATATTTATAATTATATAAAGACAAAATTCTGAAAAAAAATATGAGACACTAAGTGCCCATAATCATGCAACCCTGTGGTAATGGATGGAGGACCTTTGGGGGCTCATGAGCCCCCCCCCCCCCCCCTACGGAATGTAATGTGCAATTTTTTTTAGGGGGGGCTTGTGTAACTCCTTGGGGGTGCTAATGGCATCACTATAAATTGATCAGTACTCTACATCTTCAGAGGGATTTTCATGAAGTTTTATTTGTTTATAAATGGTCTTACAGGCAACAGGAATATCATGGGGTATTTGATGTCATTTGTCACAGTCAGAGTCTAGCCGCAGTACACGTACATATCACATTTTGCGTGCAGATGCGCATTGTTACTTCATAGCTATAATCCACATGATTTTCCCGTTCAGTCACTGATCTGTGGCAAGCCAACAGATGGGCGCGTCCCTCTGTTGTCCATTGTACATGCCTTTCTGACCTCATCTGGAACTCTTGGAATGAAATCGAAGGTGATTTTAGGAGTGAACGAATGAGAGTAGTCAACTTTTTGACACCGGTTAAGCTTAACATTCGGTCAAATATGACTGTGACTGTGACAAATGAAAATTAAAAACTCCATGTTATCACAAAACGCCAATTGGATTGTTGGTCAACGTACACCAGAACTGTTCATCAATCAATTTGCGGGTTTACTAATTTTATTCAAATTTATGTGCGTTTCTTGCTACCGAACGTAGTTGAGTGGTATTCCTTAAACCGTTTGTTAATAAGACTACAATACTTGGAATCCAGTTTGCATACATTACTTGTTGCTATGTCAGGCAAGACAGGGGCAAGCTTTAGGGTTATCAAGAAGAACCTTAGTGTTAAAGGTATGCACACCATTTGCATCTAGTAGTAAACCTGCCTATTGAGGGGTCATTCATGAATTTCAAATTAGTGCATGAAACAGCTCATTTATTTCCTTATCCTACCTTTGGAGACGAGCAAGACTTGCTTTTCCAGCAGTACACACGTCAGGAGATCAATCATATTCTCTGTCCCTAGGAGATCGAAGACATCCCGTATGGCATACTCGCAAAGCGGCAGTTCAGTTCTTGAGGGTCTTTGGCATGCGATGTTTCGTGACACACCAGTAAAGACCATACTCCTCCCCATCGGGGGTAGCGGAACCTCATAGAGGACATTGAAGATGTAGCTTTCCATGGGGAGGGACGGGGAGTTCGTCGAGCGGACAACCTCAAAGAGCTGCTCCAGGAACTTCCTGGCCGACCTGACAAAGGGAAGTGGCATGATGAGGCAGATGGATTTTGAAACATAAAGGATGTCTTTCACCATGTCGAAATGCGGGTTCTTGGCATCGGCTTGAGTTCTGGGGAGGGTGTATGCTTTTGTCGTGTAGCACTGGTGGACAGGACTTCGCCTCCGTGTTCGCGGGGACGCAAGGCCCTGGATCGCAGGGCTGGACTGGCGACGTTGGAAGCGCGGCGAGCCGATAGTTCTGTACCCACTATTACTGGGGTGCATCTCATCGTAGATATTGCCTGTGCTTCCCTGCGTTACGCTGGCTTTCCGTAGCCGTCTGTCCTCTCCGTACTTGTGCTGCAGCGTCTGCATCTCGGCACAGATATGCTGGCTGGACACTTGTTCGTAGAATGTCAGGGATGCGCCGTACGTTCTCGTGTTGTCTTCCCGCGTCATGACGAAAGCGTGAAACTTGGCTTGGCGGTTCCCTTTTTGCGTGCGGAAGGAGAGGCCATTGGGCATGCACATCTGAAATCAGACAAAAATGAATAGATAATTTGGTTAGTCTTGTGATATTCCTTAAATTGAGGCAAGTATTCAAGAGAGATAATATGAGAAATATACTATTCAGTACGTTGTTGATATGATTTGAATAATTTAGATTTCTGCATACTGAGAAACAAGAGACAAATCAATGACAGTCCAGTAGAAAAAAAGGCACTCAAAGAGAGTGAGTGAGAAACATGGCGTAAATTCAAACTCCCCCATCTAGAATGAAGCAACAAACATCAACACTTAAAGGGGAACTTAACTCAGACATTGATTTGCTGTCAATAAATGAACTGTCTATTCAATTTGAAAATATAGTCTCACATTTTGTTCCTTTTATAGAAAAGTAGACAAGAAATCAACAAGATTCATCCTAAAATGCGTGCAGAATCAATATAATATGTGTTTTAACTTTGTCTGATTTTCTATAAACAGATGAATATGTGAAATTCTGTGTACAAAATGAATAGTTAGTTCTTCATGTAGAATTTTGAGATCAAAGAAACTTGGGCTAGTGCAGCACCAGCTAGTGCAGATGAGACTACTAAACCTCAAGCTAAATCTAGAAGAGGGCTGATCTGGCTAAAAATCAAGGTCAAGCAATCTTTGGCTAGTGCAGCACCAGCTACCATGTCAATAACCTTGTCAAGGTTTCTTGTGGCCTCAATGCCACCTGCAAATTTGTACAAGTCCTGGGCCCCCGTAACATAAAGGATTGCGATAAATTGCTAATCTGATAGCGGTTGATATCAATTGCAAGTCTATGGCAAATCATGTAATAAAGTTTTCAATTGATCGCATAATCAAATTGTGATTTATCGCAAACCTTTATGTTACTGGACCCAGGTGCACTCGTACCTGCCCTACATGTACTTTGTGTCTTTGCCTTACTCTATCCTTGTCCTAGCTCAGTTGAGGACTATGTGTTCTGATAGCACCCACCGCTGCATATTCTCTATGTGTAGAGGCGCAATCAGAGGAGTGAGCATGATCAGAGGGTTATGTAAGGAATCTGTGTTTGTGTGCTATGGAGTCCCTGTGTGTTCAGTGCAAGAGAATATGCAAAGGTGGGTGCAATCAGGGCACATAGTCCTCAACTGAAAAATCCTTGTCTCATCACATGTAACCTTTAAACACTGTGTCAACAACCCCACCAATGTGTTGTGTCTTCTCAATACTATCTGCCAAGGTGTACAACTCCAGGTGTACAACTCCAGGTGCACAAGTAGTTAAAACTTGATAAACTCCCAGGATTGGGGTCTTTGCCTATTATATCCCTGCCTAATTACACATAACCTTTAAACACCATGTTAATAACCCACAAAGGTGTTGTGCCTTTTCAATGCTATCTGCCAAGGTGTACAACTCCAGGTGTACAACTCCAGGTGCACAACTGGTTAAAACTTGATAAACTCTCAGGATTGGGGGTCTTTGCCTTATTCTATCTCTGCATCATTACACATAACCTTTAAACACCATGTTAATAACCCACAAAGGTGTTATACCTTCTCAATGCTACCTTCCAAGATGTATGTTTCCAGGTGCACTACATGTAGTAGAAAACACTTGATAAACTACCTAAATTTGGGTCTTTGTTTACTCTATTCCTGCCTCATCACACGTAACCTTTAAACACCGTGTCAATAACCCCGCAAAGGTGTCGCACAGCCTCATTGCCAACCGCCAAGGTGTACAATTCCAAGTGCACTAGTAGTTAACACTTGATAAACTCCCTGTATTGGGGTATTTTCCTTGCTCTATTCCTGCCTCATCACACGTAACCTTTAAACACCGTGTCAATAACCTCACAAAGGTGTCGCACAGCCTCAATGCCTACCGCCAAGGTGTACAAATCCAGGTGCGTTAATGGCTCAAAGTAGCTCTTCCTACGACCCTATCTATATTTCATAATCCATTTCTATGAATTATAAACGACTTGATTCGTCGGCATAAGGTGAATAAAGGAAAAGCAACTAACACATCAAGCGAGAGTTATCATTTATAAATGAATATGAGAGGTGTTTTTCCTCTGGCGACAGTGCATGCCTCGAGGTGAACGATTTCTTTGTTCATATGCTAATGTACCTCTACCTGTCCGTGTGTTATATTTGTCTACAGGTAACCAATCTGTTGGGTACTATGTCATACCTGATAGTGCCCCCCATCCTTCAGCTACATGCATCAAGAGCCGAAGGGACAAAGTAAAAAACATCATTCAAGCATTCAAATTAGCTTATGACCACAAAAGAAAGTTACTTCTCCATTCATTGTGCAACTCATATTTGACTCATGTTTGCTCCACTTGCACCCCACCCCCATTGTCTGGCATATAATTGTACAGTCTTAAGGCCCCGGCACATCAAACACAGCACGGCATCACAGCACGGTATTTACGCGATGTCTCCCCTGTGATTGGCCAATTGTTGAACATCCTTTGCGCGGAGGAGCGCGCTTGCCAATGACAACCAGGATACTGCTTATAAACCTTGCCGTTACGCCGTGCCGTGTTTGGTGTGCTGGAGCCTTTACAGTAGAAGAATGACTTTTCGTTTCAAAGTGCGTCAGTGAGTCGCAAGATTTCTTTTTTTTTAAATTTTGGAATAGATCGATGCAATGTCAGGATGGCAGTAATTCATCATAGTGCAAACGACCCTACTTACACTACAAACTATATGCTTCAGCTGACTGGGGTTAGTCTGCTAGAACAGACCCTTGGGTTTCGTTGTGCGCATACACAGAAAGTGATACAGGGTATGCATTGTGTGTCTCATTGCGTGTCTGCATGCTAGAGCAATGCTGTATGTGTGTGATGTAGTCACACAATGAATACCCTGTATCATGCTCTGCGCACGCACACACCGAAAGTCTAGGGTTTGGGCTCTCAAACTAGACTGGGGTATAAAATGTTTGTCCGTCAGCGCTTCATTATGATCACCATGCATCCCCTATTCACTCCCACCATTACACCAAGAAAAAAAATTTTTTTGATTTCCTTTTATTTCTTTTTTTTAAAATTTGTTGGCCTGTCGGAAAAGGTTTTGGACGTATTTTTCGAATGCAATTCACTGAATTCATGAGGAAAAAAGGAATTTGAAAAGCCAAAGAGCAACTGAAAATGTATTTTCATGTCATAATTCACATGTTTCTTTATAAATATGTTATTTTACTGTGATTTCTAAATTCTAGTGTAAAGCAAAAAAAATCAGGTAGCTATTTTTAAAGGGTCGGTCAGTGGAGGGCAGCCACCATTTTTTTTTGTCATTTTTGCCTTACACCATCAGGCCCTATCTATCATCCTCCTCTATGTTTTGATATTTGACACTCCTGATGAATGCACACAAGCTCTGCGGATTTTCACTTCCCATCTACTGCTCAACGATTATTCACCGCTCCGTTTATTTTGGGAAGCTCGGGAAGCGAGGCCGGATCAAAGCTGTGGACGACAACCAAACTCTTTAACAAGCCGAATTGAAAATGCTGACAGGGGGGTCTTCTCAAAATTGCTGGTGACTTGAAAGAGCAGGAAAAATTCCTGCACATCTATTTCAATTCCGGAGGGAAAGGGATAGGTCTATAACCATGGAAGTATTAGATCCATGCTATAACAGCACAATCTTTATTTTCAAAACAACACCCCCACCCAGCTACAGCACTTGGAAAATTGGGCCCAAATTAATTGCTTCGATAAAGCATTAGTCGGTTGGAGAAAAAAAATTTGAACACAATTCACGCAAGTCAGTAAGCCCTTTGAGGGCATCCTAACAATTTTGGGGTCCTTCGTATAGAAAAAAAATTTAAGATAAACTAAACTTTTAAAGGGCAAATAAGTAAAATTATCACCTTACAAGATCAGCCTAGTGTACAGATATCAGGCCTCACTGTTTAGCACAAACACAAAGGAAATGTGTTTTTTTCACACTCAAGGATATGCTACATGTACAGCTAGTGAACCTCACCTGACATGCTGTAAGTAGTCATAAACAAAATGCAATCATATTTCAAAATAATAGCTCCTAGGGGATCTATCCGCACCCAAACCCACTTAAGCCAATATTGCAAAAAGGAGCTTTACTTGTGCACAGCTTTTGGCTATTTGCCCAGCATGGTCATTCACCTTCCCATTGTACAAGATGCCATTTAACATTAGGAAACGCTGAATCCAGTTTTCAAAAATAAATGTTAAAGGTATATAGATTCGTAATGGTCAGGATGCAGAAAGTGATGTGAAATGAGCTGATGTATTAACAATTGTTTTTCATGCCTAAATATACCTGTGTACGAAATCAGGAGAAGACTTTCGCACGTTCTGGCGTATTTTACTTATGACATGCTAATCACCCGTGATTCCTATACAGTGAGATAAATGATTCGCACGGAGGCCCACACCCAGAGAATGGGCGGAATGATCGGTGGTATTGTCAATGGTGTGTGAGTTTGTATTCATTTTGTACATGCATGTTGTGTTGGGGAGGGCGATGCTGTCGTCATTTTTCAATTTGCAATAATTAAGCCATTTCTTGATTGATTTTATTCAAATAAACTATGAACATATGCCCTAATATTTGCCATTGAAAAACTGTATACTTTTACTGGAGCTCACAAAGTAGTTAAGTATCTGAAGCCCCATCTCTCCCCAAACTGGTCCATCGGTTTAATCAAAGGTGAACATGTTATCCGTGTAATAGGCTTCAGGCAAAAAAAAAAGAAATTGTTTGGAGGCACAATACCGTCCAACCCTCTAACCATAACCTGACAAAAACTAATTTTTTCATGCCTTTCACTCAAATTTAAAAAAAATCACATTACAATGAAGGAAGAACCTGAAAAATGTAACCTGAAAGGGAATTTTCAACAAAATCAGAGACTGTGTCTGCCCAAGAAAAATTTTGCCTTGATTAGAACCAGAAAAATCAGGCGAACAGATCAAAACAAGAATGAATTAAATCCAACAAGAAGTAAGAAAGTTGTAGCCTATTTATTTCAATGATAATGATTGAACAGTGGTTTTCATAAATTTCTGTGTGGCATTCGTCATAACCCGTGGCTTGATTCATTTTTCCAAAAAGTCATTCTGGAGCACCAAAACAATTATTTGGGGGGAAGTGGGGGGCCTCAGTTATATAAAAATTGTAAAATGATTTACCATATTGACTCCTTTAGCGTCAAAGGGGTTCCAGTCCACGTTTGAAGGGTAGTGGTTCAGGCACTTACTCTTATAGCTTCTATGTAAGGGATGGACGTGGCAACTTTCGCCTGCGGAATAAAAAAAAAAGAACATAATGATTGATAGTAATAATAATAGTAATACACAACATTATACAGCACTTACAACAAAATATTTCTCAGCGCTGACTGGAAACTTTCGCTTGCAGAATGAGAAAAAAGAACAATATGATTGATATCGCATTAGTATCATGATTAAATCCTATGAAATCCTTGATTTTGATTGGATGAAAAGCACTCTCTCTGATGACTGCTTGTCACTGTGACAAAATTAACGAAACGCCCTCCCATTTTTCATTTCATTGATAGTTTTATATTTATAAAAGTATTTTGATACTATGATAGTTGTAGATACTTTTGATACTCTGCAATATTAATTCCTTATCATTGTTGCCATCAATTTTATCATATTCCTTATCATTGTTGTCATCAATTTTATCATCATTCCCATTATCGTTATCATCATTATCATCATTATCATCATTATTATTATTATTATCATTATCATCACCATTGTCATCATCATCTTTATACAGGTATTTTGATACTTTGATACTTTTTGATACTTTTGATACTCTGCAATATTATCATAATCCTTATCATTGTTGTCATCAATTTTATCATCATTCCCATTATCATTACAGGGTATAATTTTCCTGGTATCGCATTGCAATTTTGCTATGCATTTTAGCAGAATTGCTATACAAAATATATTTTGTGTACCAACTTTTTCGCATAGAACTGTACAGTAATGAATTCGAAAAGTTTCCTCAATGTCTCAATAAGCTAATCAAATGTGAAAAGTAAAAATATTCCCTGCATTATCATCATTATTGTACCCATGTAGGATTCATTAGAACAAAATCAATGTCATGGGTAGGATTATGATAATAATGATTATGGGAATGATTATAAAATTGTCATTACTATCATCAACATCATCATCATCATCATCATCAACATCAACATTATCATCATCAACATCATCATCATCATCATCATCATCATCAAAATCATCATCATCAACATCAATCATCATCATCATCATCATCATAATCATCATGATCATCATCCCCACCATCACCACCACCACCACCACCACCATCCAAAGGGGCGAGTGATGGTTTTTTAAATCCCAAGAGTTTAAATAATTGACTTTCAAAGTTTCATTGAATTCAGTTGTGAAATCTATATTGTTCCCAACTCCACCACTGACAGCTCAGCCAAATTTTATTACATACATGTGTGTGCCGATTCGTTTGTTTGCTATTACATGCATGTTTGAGGCAAGAGAAATTGATGTTCGGGCAAGTGATTTAAAAAACTACTTGCCCGACAGGGCAAGTAATACAAAAAATTCTTGTAGCATCCTGCATATACATGCATTTACAGAAGACACTATACAGTATACTCAGACCACTTGCTGCGCAGTCATGTGTGATACAAATCGCATAATTAAATTACGGAACAACATGGAGCCCATGAGCAACGTAACATGATACGCCACGGTAATGACTTGTGTATCGATTAGGAACCTTTTAGGGTAGAAAGCGAGACAACATTGTTATGATGATGTCATGATGAACATATGACATGTAAAACAGCATGCGTACTGCAAATACAGTTACATATATTGCATGGAATGGTGATTAGAATGATAAAGCTTGTTCAGGTATAATTTTAGAACAGGATACTACAATGTTATTGTAATGTACAGGAAAGACAGTGTAATGTAGTATAGAGTCTATGCACATTGTGTGTGTATATTGTGGGTGTACGCTATTATTTTGTGAGTACATCCAGTATTTTACTTAATCATAAGGTGTACAGTGTATACGCTTGGTTATATGTACATCTCAGTTCAATAAAATTGAACACTCATAGACTACTGTAAGTGTATGATATATTGTACGATAGAAAAGTCTTTAGGGTAGTGAAATATTGCAGTGCATGAATTCATATTTGGGATCAATAACCAATATTGGCGACCTTACAGCATAATAATTATAATAATATATTTATGCAATTTATATAGCACACGTATCCACTCTCACTGCTGAGTGCTCAAGGCACTATTTAGCACTATCCTGACAATATATGTAATTCTATAAAAATGAAAAAAACATCTTTAAATTTTTCATGTTGAAGCTCAAATAGTAGAGAAAATGTTCCCAATACATGTATGTACATATACATGTATGTACTTCAGACAAGTTTAAAGAAAGACTTTAGTAACCCATTGAAAACTGGAACTGGGTAGTTCATGCAGAAAGTCAATGGGAATTATAAAATCTAGTCGTCAATGAGTTAATACTCTCCTCTTCCTTGGAAACAGCCTATTCAAAAACAGTCTGCAACATGCAAACTAAGCCTTCAGTGAGCTGTCCTAAATCCGTGTAAATTGGAAATACAGCCTGGATCACTGAGGCTCCAGTAATTCGGATCAGAAATCGTGATGAAATATTGCATTCTGCATCGGCGCATGGCGCGCCGTATCCTCCTGTTGTTTCAGATGGGTTTATGAAAGATATCATCTGCGGAGAGCCGCCTGCTTAGATTTCACCTGTAAGGGTGAAACATTAAACCGAGCATGCTGCATTGCAATAGTACATCTGGGCCTGGGTGAAAGGGAGACCTTGTTCGCATTCAAATTTCTAAAGTGGTTTCTGCTACACTAGTTTATACAAAACCATTTGTATAGACTGATAAAAAACATACCTACATTGTGTTGAAACACAGGATGAGAATGATGATGATATGCCATCTTGTATCGCAGGTCACCGCCTCAGTTGGGCGCTCCTGGCGCTCAAATTACTAAAAATTTGTATGGAAACCAGTAGAAACTACATGGAATCACAATGTTTCGTCCCTTCCATCCTCACCAAACATCTGGTTATTATTTTTCATGCAAGGTTTTTGAAGGGCAAACAAAAGCGAATGAGTTTTGATATGACATGGCGGCAGGATAATTTTGGAAGAAATGATCTTTTAATCCTCTTCTCTCATCATTCTTTTTCACTAGAAATTTGTCTGAAAAATATTTGTACTTCTTATACAGCCAGATTTTGATTGGAAGAGGGGGGTTGACAATGGGCTGCAGCCCCATACATGAAAAAAATAAACTTCCCTATATTTTGCTGTACCATTCGCCCCCCCCCCCCCTTGGAGACAGGTAGTGAGACCCTTTTTTTCAATTGTCAACCCAGTCTGATCCTCCTCGAAATGATCAAGAATTTTCCGCTTACACCCCCTCCATCAATTGGCCAATGCCTGAAACCCCAGGGTAACGGTGTACAATATTGGCATAAAAGGCAATTTTTGAAAACCATCATGATCAGCAAACATACAGTACTTTATTTCCATGCTCTGAGAACAATCTATGTTATTGTAGTATGAAATTCATGAACGTGAGAATCATTGAATTTACCGTTATTTAATAAGAGAAGAATTTCAATAAATTTACTCATATTCAAAACTGTGTGCACTTCAAAAGTACATCAGGGCAACGGGACCTGCGGTCAATGCTGAAAAAGATTGAATCGAGTGTCAACTTTAATCATGTTTTCAGCAAAAATGAAATTGTTTAAATGCCTAAGAATGGCATGAAAAATTGCAATGGTCGTTAAAAAAGACATTTTTTATAGTTATCTATTTTATTTTTGAAACTGATTTTACGTTCAAAATAAGACTTAGAATGGAGAAAGAAGCCTTTAAATAACTGATGTGACTTTTCAGGACATTTTATTGCAAATTACTATTCGGGATACACATTTCTCATATTAACTGCATGTTTTCTTTTCATTTAAGTGAACACCAAGAACAAAGAGTTAATACCCGGCCATTTTCTGAGGGTCAGTTAATCCTGGGCATTCAAACTGTTTGTGGATGATGGGCCTTACGAAATATTCCACACAGTTCTTATAAAGTACAAAACTAAGGCTGAACTACATTCATATTACTTTCTCTCTCTCTCCAAAATGCTTTCTTTCAAGATCAACCTTTGCGTCCAAAAATGCCTAAAATTTGCATAGTATAATTAGTTAACCTAAAAATGTTCTCCTACATGTACCGGTATTTGAGTATGCGCAGACCTGACATTTAGATTTAAGCCAATATCATGTGATAACCCAAGCTCTCACAAATTTCCCAAAATAGATAATTATCTCAGAACAAGTAGAGATTGTTCCAATTCCCAAGCCAATGCAAACATGCCATTCATCTCAGCATTGTATGCAATGCATTACATGGAATCAATGGATGTAGTGTAGGGAGCATTGTTCACACTTTATATTTTTATTTGGCAGAGCATGTTGGATCATTGGATCAGAATATCCAATCTTAAGTTATCGGATGGCCTGTAGATACAAGTAACCTGGAGTCCAATATTTTGGAGACACACACAAAATATGGCAACTAAATTAAATGCAAGGGCCCGAAAAGGCGGGTTTTACGGATACATCCAAATATATATTCCAGAGTTACGTGGTATTCCTTAAACCAGTTAGAAACATTAATTGTTGCTATGTCGGGAAAGCCTCTAGTAAGTTCTCAGGTCATCAAGAACAAGCTTCGTGTATGAAGAATGAATAAAATTTGCATAGTAGTAAACCCGAATAATGCATGCCAAATGGCATGTCTGTTAGATGTAGGCACAATCAGAAGTTTTTTTATTCATTGTAGATCTACAAAGTATAGCCTGAAACCCAATTCACATTTACATGTGGGCCTACAGGTTAATTGTGCAACCAGAAATTTTCTTGCAATATCAGACTTCATATCAAGAACAATAAAAATTGATAGGAAAATATTGGGGGCGCTAACCACCTTTCCAAATTTCACAAAATGTTGTGTGCATTACATGCAGCCCCGTGGTCCTTAAAGTTTTGGGCTTATAATTGGCATCACCAAGTTCATGTAGAAAAATGGAAATTATACTTTGAGCAGATCTAGACTGCCAACCATGTGGACACAGCTTTGGGAATAGCATTTTCATCANTTAATAAGAGAAGAATTTCAATAAATTTACTCATATTCAAAACTGTGTGCACTTCAAAAGTACATCAGGGCAACGGGACCTGCGGTCAATGCTGAAAAAGATTGAATCGAGTGTCAACTTTAATCATGTTTTCAGCAAAAATGAAATTGTTTAAATGCCTAAGAATGGCATGAAAAATTGCAATGGTCGTTAAAAAAGACATTTTTTATAGTTATCTATTTTATTTTTGAAACTGATTTTACGTTCAAAATAAGACTTAGAATGGAGAAAGAAGCCTTTAAATAACTGATGTGACTTTTCAGGACATTTTATTGCAAATTACTATTCGGGATACACATTTCTCATATTAACTGCATGTTTTCTTTTCATTTAAGTGAACACCAAGAACAAAGAGTTAATACCCGGCCATTTTCTGAGGGTCAGTTAATCCTGGGCATTCAAACTGTTTGTGGATGATGGGCCTTACGAAATATTCCACACAGTTCTTATAAAGTACAAAACTAAGGCTGAACTACATTCATATTACTTTCTCTCTCTCTCCAAAATGCTTTCTTTCAAGATCAACCTTTGCGTCCAAAAATGCCTAAAATTTGCATAGTATAATTAGTTAACCTAAAAATGTTCTCCTACATGTACCGGTATTTGAGTATGCGCAGACCTGACATTTAGATTTAAGCCAATATCATGTGATAACCCAAGCTCTCACATATTTCCCAAAATAAATAATTATCTCAGAACAAGTAGAGATTGTTCCAATTCCCAAGCCAATGCAAACATGCCATTCATCTCAGCATTGTAATGCATTACATGGAATCAATGGATGTAGTGTAGGGAGCATTGTTCACACTTTATATTCATTTGGCAGAGAATATTAGATCGTTAGATCAGAGATGCCAGTGGTACATGTAAGTTACATGTATTAGAGGGCCTGAGGATAACCTCGAGTCCAATATTTTACACACACACACACACACACACACACACACACACACAAAATGAGTGTGGTCTGTAAATAAATTGCCAGGGCCTAAATAGGCGGGTATACTGTTCAAATACATGTAGGTATATACATGTTTGTTACCATTGACTGTTGTTACATGTAGGCCTATGTGGTATACATGTAGCTTAAATTGGTCAATAACAATTGAATTAGGCCTACTTGTTGCTATGTCGGGGAAAGCCTCTGGTAAGTTCTCAGGTCATCAAGAACAAGCTTAGTGTATGAAGAATAAATAAAATTTGCATATCAATAAACCTGCATAATGCAGACTTTTGCCTGAAAATAGAATGTCTGTGAGATGTAGGCACAATCAGTTTTTGTTTTATTTTTTTTTATTCATTGTAGATCTACAAAGTATAGCCTGAAAGCTCCATTCACATTTACATGTGGGCCTACAAGTTGTACAACCAAAAATTTTCTAGCAATATCAGACTACAGATCAAGAACAATAACAATTGATAGGAAAATATTGGGGGCGCTAATCACCTTATCAAATTTCACAAAATGTTGTGTGCATCACATGCAGCCCTGTGGTCCTTATACAGTTTTGGGTTTGGCATCACCAAGTTTATGTAGAAAAATGGAAATTATACTTTGAGCAGATCTAGACTGCCAACCATGTGGACACAGCTTTGGGAATAGCATTTTCATCATCGAGTTCTTCCTTATCGCCTGAACAAAAAATCAATAGCAAATCTACATTAACAGAACACCCGAATACTAGGGCACAATCCAATGGAGATAAAGCTTGTCTGCAGAATCAGACAAGTTTGGGGTCGTTTTATGAATCTGGTTCAAATTCTTTTAATATTGTACATCATAAAAAGTTGCCATATCTGTTGAATATGTCTCCATCTCCTACAAAAATGGCCTCGTTACCCACCATATTGGAATTTGAATTTTGTGTGTCCATTGTGCCATTTGTGCTGTAATGTGACATTCCATGCCCTTTCGAACATGGCCTTGCCCTTACCACACATCCAGGCATTGTGATGTTCCTTTCCTACATGTACATGCATGTATCTGCTTCTATTTTGGGAAGAAGATCATGTCTTAACAAAATATGGAAACCGATTAGAAATTATCATTATTAATATAATCATATAACTAGGAATTTGTAACAGTCTTTTCATCATCGTCCTTCAATTTAATAAAATAAATCAAGCATTAATTCCTCCAATTCTTTCCTTTTTCAGCAAAACAGGTTTCCTCCATTCTCTCTTCTTTTTTCTCTTTTCTCCAACTGTCAATTTTACTTTTTAAGAACATTTCCCCTCTTTTACTGTTACACTTTCCCAATAAAATGCAAATATTATTCATTTGTTCCCTTTTCCCTGTTCATCCAGTAAGAAAAATCCTTCGAACCCGACATGTTTCTCTCAAAAATTCAAGATCACTGATAAGATTTCTCAAAAATTTGCTCAGCAAATTTCCCTCTGGAACGCAAGTGGTATCTATCGCCCCTCCGAAGATGTTATCATCCCAGCGACAAACTGACCTAAATTTCCCAGTTGTCACATTTTTGTCAGATTGCATTTGGTGGTACATGTACATGTATGAAGCGCAAGAAATATCTGATTTTCAAAATGCGTGAAAGACTGAAAAGAATATGTATCATGTTGCTAGGGACATTTTTTATCAAATAAAGTATGCACATAAGCTACTAAAGAATGCCTTTCTAATTCATAGAATTGGTAAAAACAATTCTCCAATATCTCATGATTGTGTGTAATGGATAGAATGATTTTTTTAGCAAGTAAAAAGTAAATAATATTTAACACCTTACCAAATTATATTTACAAAAGAATATATTGGTTAGGAAACAACTTGGCAGTAATTAAGAGAGATTATTTCTAACAGGGAATATCAATACACAAAAATAAACTTCAGACATTTGTTTGAACAGATAGGCCTAGTACTTGATTAATTTATGATAAACATATTCAGTTTTCGCATACCAAAAACTTTGATGGTGTTGTATGCCATAGTACTAATTTAGTACTAATTTAGTGTTAAATCTTATCTACTTTTTACTGGCAAAAAAATCATTCTATCATTACACGCAAACATGTTTAAGTTTAAGAATTGTTTGTACCAATTCTACGAATTAGAATGGCATTCTTTAGTAGCTTACGTGCATACTATCTGAATGTTTTATGAAAAATGCCCCTCGCAACTTGATACATTTTCTTTTCAGTCCTTCTCGCATTTTGAAAATTGTATATTTCTTGCGCTTCATACATGTACGTGTACCACCAAATGCAATCTGACAAAAATGTGACAAATGCCGTCTGAAGACCAAGACTAGCTCAAATGTACCAGCAGCTTACATAAACAATGTTACAGTCTGCAAGCCCAGACCATTTGTTGTATTATTTATGTTTTACTCTGTAAATTGAACTCAAAATTCAGCAATTAGCTGCACCGATTTTTAGTCAATAAACCATTTATCTATCTATCTATCTATCTATCTACCATTTGCATAGATACCTGTGTAATATTATAACTATACGTACACGTAGATGTATCACATATATGTAGTGAACGAAATGGGTGAAAATGTTATCTGACTGCTGACCTTAAATTATGCAGTACTACAGTTAAGCACAGAATAATAAGTTAACCTTCTCCCCATAACATACAAAAACAGGATAACAGTAGCTTCAAAATGCAAACCGAGCAAGGGTCTGTGCCCGCAGACTAGTATGAGGGGAAGGCACTGACCGGTCAAGGCCGTTAGAATGGATGCGATCCTCCATCTTCATCTCCAGTATATCGGCCAGAGGATCGACCGTGCATGCTCACCCGAGCGATCTTAATTAAAAATGACATTGTAATTTGGATTCCCTTTACAAATGCATCAAGGGGGACAAACTCATGTTGACTTTGTTAACCAAAACTCGTTAATAAAATCTTCAAATTCAATTTAGATTATGAAAGGAATTTTTTAATATGAAGAGTGCTTTGTATACTGGTAAGCTTTTGATGCAGAATATAAAGGAACAAAATTAAATGAATGGGCCTATTGAGTAAAGGACATAATCGCTTATCAATAACAATAATATCATTTCTTATGGCGCTTTTTCCATTTAAGCCCAAAGGGCTCTAACAATGTTATTACCCTAATGAAATGTATAACATTAAAAATATAAACTGCACTACCTTAGCTCCCTGGGCAACTTCCAACATAATAGCCTACACTGTAGCAAAGCAATCTACATGTCCAACCACGTGCCCATTTCAACACCTGGGTGGAGAGCAGCAAAGTATGGATAAATCTCTTGCTGAAGGAATTAATGCCACTGGTGGGATTCGAACCACCAACCATCTAGTTGAGAGGCAGAGAAACTAAAATCAAATTGGCTTTAAAGTTTACACAGCATGGGCATGAGAGGGCGCATCTGAATAAGATCTTGCTCATCATCATGTTTTAATTTTCTCATCTGTCAGCTATAATGATTTTATTGATTGAATGAAACTACATGTTCTAGTTCTATTGCTATATTACACTTTATGTAAAGAGTACATTCCAAAGTATTTTCAGCGCACTATTCGGATTCACATAAATTTACTGCTAAAACGTCACTGAAAATTGACACTGTACCTGCATAGCTCCTTCCAAATTGTATAGGAAGCCTCATTTAGGAATTTACATACATGTATATACATGTGTCCAAACATGAGGCTCCAATTTGTACTGGTACTTGTACATGTATATATTTGGATCAATGTATATCTATTAAAGATCATTAAATCACAAGGACAAATTGTTTATTTTCTGTATTTTTATTAAATATAATCCACATTCTGGTACAACATTGTTCATGTACTCTGTATCCTATTTCAGGCAATATATTGCTGGTTTACTAGACTATAATTCCTGGATGTTTCTTGTCCATAAAAAGCTACCTGGTTTACTTCTTTTGCAGCCTAAAATTTGACTTTCCAAGATTGTTGTGTTATGTTGAAGAGTACTAAATGTTAGAACTTATCACCAATCAATTGAGCACAAAGATTGGTCATGATAGGCGCATTTATAGTTATTCCAATAACAATTTTTCTATTCGGGCCTCGGATTAATGGACCGCGCATTCATTGACCAATAGCGCAAGAGTCTCTCTCAGTGGTGGTGTATTGAAATATGCACTGTATGTGCTCTTACAATGTTTTTTGTGTGTGTGTATGTGTGGTACATAGAGGTATCTATGGTGGTATGTGTGGTACCGTAATACGCTAGGAGTGCCGCGATACCGTTGGTGTCAAGATGATGATAGAATAGATTTTTATTTGAATTAAATATTCTGGACTACATTCGACCAAAATACTTCATAGAGGTTATTATTTTGGCATATCTGAGGTAAGCATTCACCGTAATGTGTGCAAATGTAGTTTTCTACCTTTTAACCGATAAACAATTAGACTAATAGATTCAAATTCTTGCATGTTTCTGGCCAACTTAAAGCTACCTCCAAACAATTTGACTACAATACTTGGAATGCAGTTTGCATGTTATTGTTGCTATGTCGGGTAAGCATCAGGCAAGCTTTTCGGTCGTCAAGAACCCTTATTGTATTAATGAGAACGTATAAAATTTGCATCTAATAGCAGGGATGCCAACCTAAAACCGTATTCTCTGTATTTTACGTTTTGATGAGGGGTACCTCACTCAATGGATATGAGTAATAATTCACCGCAATGAAACGCCACCATGCATTCACCTGTCAACCTGAAAGTTTTTATTTTTCATGTTATTTTTAGTAAAAAACGAGGTACATTTTTCGCATAATGTGACAGGTGCGTCGCCAAGAACCTACATGCAAAGTATTTGTCTGGGATGGGTCAATAGTCAATATCAGTAGACAATAATATCATGTTCTCCATAGAGACAGGTGCGATGCCTTTTAGTTTGATGGTGTTCTGCATTCATAAACATTAATAGGTCTTAGTACCATCTTATGAAGTGAAAGAGGATAGAAAAATTGAAAAGTACGGTTTGTGGTTGGCATATCTGTAATAGTAAAGCCATGTATTTGTCAAAAGATGACACTGACATAAATTGCCAGAAAATAGGTTAAATTTTAATGGCTGTGTTAACAAACAAGCTCCTTGAACTGTTTCAGTTGGAGAGCCAGGCCCATAAATTCTTTTTAGAATGCTAAATCTTCTGTAGCCTCAAGAAGCCTACAAAGTGTTGTCCAAAACACAAAAGGAAGACCTTTTCTGATGCCCCTGCATGCCAAGTACCTGCAATTAAAAGGAATGACGTATGTAGGCCCGCCATACAAAACATCTCACGATGACCTACAAAATGAGTTCCCCAATCTTAGTACCAAAACCAATATACCCCATTAATATTCGAAACTGCCTTGTTTACAGCTTTTAAAATCCCTTTGAAAAGCTAAGATGGGAATTTTTTTTTTATCCTAGAATGGATTTTACCAGTATTTTGATTCAAAATTGGGAACATTGTTTACTTCAGGGAATAACTTTCCTGGTATCGCATAGCAATTTGCTATCCTTAGCAGGATTGCTATACAAAAGATGTTTTGTTAAACAACCTTTCTTCTCTTAAACATAGAACTGTACAATAAATTGTCGTAAATCTTTTTCCACAATGTCTAAAACTGCTTATGAAATGTGAAAACATTTATTTTCCCATTTTTCTTGTGGAAGGCATATATTTCTGACAAGTGTGTGCATTTGTATAGTATATGTAGGAGAGAGTGCATGCATGTGTGTGTGGTGTCAGTGCCACCCCCTTCCCCCCTCACATTTCATATTCTCAAAACATATTAGGTACTCCTGAATATCAATGCTTTAGATCAGCTTAAAAAAACGTCTTCCCAATGCTGCAATCAGGGGGACTACCATGAAATGTCACCTACATCGCAGCATCAAACTCCTTCATCAAAATACAAATTTTAATTGGTTTGTGCAATCCGCCTTCCCTTCACAAATATTTTTTCATTTCATTTTTCGGCTCCTCCACTACACCGCTGCCTAGCAACACCTAGCCAATATACCATGAGAACAGGAGCCATTTACACTTTCAAAAAATGAGTAAATAAATGTGATATGCCGGAGTGGGAATTTTGGATAACAATAATAATAATGGTGGTTAAGCCCCAGTCACATAGGACCCCGGAATCAACACGATTCACACCGACTCGTTGTTCTGAGGCAGTTAACTGTGAATTAACAAACAGTCGGGGTGAATCGTGTTGCTTCCGGGTCCTATGTGACCAGGGCTTTACAATGTACTTGTATGGAGCGCAGGTGCATGTGCCTTATTATTGGTGCTCATGGCACTGAACATTTTTCATTCACTATTATCTTTGTTTTACATATGCTTTGGTGGGACAATGTCAGAAATGTTTATTTTGATCAATACTGTGCCATCATGGGAATAATATTGCCAATTTTGCAATAAATTGCAATTCTTCATTTCTGTGAAAAAGATCAGAATGCCCCTTTTAAACAAAATCCTGTTAAATGTTAATAGTAGATAGTACGTATAGGCCTACGTATAATTTGGAGGAACCCAGAGGATGGACACTCCATGTATATTGCCTTCTGGGCCTGTAACATAAAAGATGCGATTGAACTTGCAATAAATGTTAATCTTTAGTCTATGGCAAAACATGTAGGCCTACACATAGGGATATGATTGATTTTCATTCAATTAATTGTACCTCTTTTATGTCACAAGCCATTCAAGCCTCATGATATTGTTGCATGCATTTTTTTTTTGGTTTCCCGCCTGTAGAACTCCTAAATTACATGTATATTGACACAGTATATATGCAACCATTGGCATATGTACAGTGTATCTGTGTACATCATGAACACATTTTTACAAAAGTGTAGATGGGTCTATTGTCTCCGTTCTAAGAAGCCTACTTCACAAGAGATACTTGAGGAGACCCCTAAAACTAAAGGCTTGGGTAAGAACACTCAACCTAGACGGAAGTCGGCTCTGTTTACGATCTGGCGTCAGCAGTGGTCAATAGTACCGTATATGGAAACAGGGTGATCTTTACGGGAGGTATACGATACCACGATGAAAGCTCCGCTCGGCAAGAATCAAGTTAGAAGATAAAACTTTACTTCTAGCTTGTGAAAGATTTCAAGAAGATTCAAATAAAGACCTACTTTAATCAACAAAGAATGATAGGATTTGGACCCATTCAATGAGAATTGAGATTCGCCCATTTTTTGAAGAAGGTATCGCTTATTACATTATGCGCAGACGCAAAATTGAGTGAAATATTTTAGCAAAAATATTTGCATGGAGTACTACTAGTACTATTGACTGTGGGTTTATTGAAGAATTTAATATCATTCTCAAATTGTTGGATTTTATAATAATAATACAAAATTTGCATTTATATTTGTAAGATTCAAAGCGCATTTTAGAGAAGGTACATGTAGAAGAAGGTAGAAGAAATTTTATATCTTCTATGTTATCAGATATCATTTGCAATGCAAAGAAAATACGAAAGGCAGGTCTTAATAATTTTATGCGTATATTGTACACACAAAGGTTGTTTTTGATAACCTCAAAGCTTGTCAGAGGCTTACTCGACATAGCAACAAGTGATGTATGCAAACTAGATTCCAAGTATTGTCTTCCAATTGTTACAAACAGAGTCCAAATACGTAATGATTTCAGTCTCCATGTAATTATATACTACATTGTACATGTGTGTATCATATCCAGCACAGGAAGCAACACATTGGACCAGAGCAATATAAATAGTCATCATGCAGCCCAATCTTTAAACTGTATGCGTTTATTTACCTGTCATTATACACTTTCTGACAAATAATTTGGCAGATGTTAGCCATTTATGGTTCTGAATATTCATTTCAAGTTTTGTGCTATTCCATGAATGTTTATTTTCCCGATTTTACCGATACCATGACGGTGTTTCACCAAATCATTCTTAAATTTATAAACACTTAGTTTATCAAAAAAGACTGGAGTACGTTAATGAGTCTTAGACCCCATTTACACCAGAAAGGAGGCCCGAGGCCGGCCTCAGGCCTCCAATTTAGGCCGGCCCGAGTACCGCAATGTTGTATGTTTACACCAAGAATTAGGTCAGCAATTAGGCCTCCTTTTATTACATCATTTTCTGTCTATCCTTATGTTATTCCTTGTTTATCGCTCATTCTATCTTCAATTTTTGTCTATCCTTATGTTATTCCTTGTTTATCGCTTATTCTTTCTTCATTTTCTGTCTATCCTTATGTTATTCTTTGTTTATCGCTTATTCTAT
>BQKZ01002703.1:63691-75630 GCA_036244855.1 Temnopleurus reevesii | reverse complement strand
GCTCTTGAAATGATGACATTTTACATAACACATTCTACTGAATTCATGATGGTGTTCTGCAATGCTGATCTTGAGCTCTTCTTGGAGATATACCATAAAAAAATACAAATTCTTGAAAAGTACTGCTGGCTCTTAGGGTTTTTATTGATATACTCCCTTGTCCATTTCATTTTCAGGGTGCTACTGCGTGTACGTCTACTGTACTACTTGAAGCAAGAGGTCATTGGGGACTTCGCTGAGCAGATTGAGAACATGGTCCATGCCAAGTAAGATCATCATAGAGCTCTTGTTCTCTTCCTTCAAACCAAGCTGGTATTCTTCATGGCAATTTATTCCTTATGCTGTATTACCCTCCTGAAAAATAAATTGATAGAGGTTATTAGAATGTTTTTAACAGTAGTCGTCTTTCTTTAATTATCGTTAATGTCAATCTTCCATGTCCTTTTTGGCACCATCATATTTTAAAGAAACAGTGAGAGTGAGCAACATTCTTCATTGTCCAACAAAATGTTTGGGATTTCTTTGTTTCATTCAATATAGAAGATTATTTTGCCTCTAATTTTAGTAGGGGGATAGGGATTTGGAGGGGTGATTTATTTTTCACCAACTGCTCCAACATCATTGCCTTCTCCTTGTAACAATACTGGAAGATTACTAAATTTTCAAATCTATTTTTCTTTCTCCCCATGCTGTAGGATGCTGCCAATGGAAGTACCCATTCCTGAGGGAGACCCACCCATAGGCTGGTGGGACAGTGAGGCTGATCATTCACTGCTCATTGGAGTCTATAAACATGGTATGTATCTATATCAGCTTTTAAATCTGAATTTGAGCTTCAGAATAGAAATATCTCAATGGCTGGAATCAATTTGAATAGGTTTATCATATACTAGAATGCTTCTTTAGAAATACAAAAATAAGAAAAGTTTGGTAATACAGACCTGTTGAAAGTATAATTTCATTATCACATGGTTTTTCCTGCATTAACTAACACAAAACGCAACACATGGGTCAGAACTACAAACAGTCAGGATTTCCAGTAGTTTCTCCAATCTTCATTTGCTTAATATTCTGTTAAAATGTTTGGACCTTCTGCTAGCAATATGTATAACTAATCACTATGCTGCCTAATTATTTCTCTCTCCTCTTTCAGGTTATGAGAAGTACCCAGGAGTTCGNCTCTGCACCAGTCCCAAGAGGTAGGAAGGGCAAGAAACCCAAGCCCCAGGCTATTCACATCAGCTTTGAAGCAGCCGTCAAAGAGCATAATCTAGACAACCTGCTGACGGACCAGGGATATAAGAACCACCTCAAGAGACACTGCAATAAGTGAGTAATGATGTTTGAAAAGAATAATAATGATATCTGTGTACTGTACAGGTACAATGTTTTGCAATGTGATCTGTTTTTTACACTAGCCATCTTCACAAAATAAAGGGACAGTACGTTACCATTAAAAAAAAAAATTTGCTCTTGAAATGATGACAAGTTTCATAACACATTTTACTGAATTCATGATGGTGTTCTGCAATGCTGATCAAGAGCTTATCTTCAAGATTAATCATCAAATATGATGATTCCTAAAAATGTGTTTGTATTTTTTTGCCTGATTTACTTCACAAATCACGTGTATAACTAAGATGAAACTATGGTAATGTTTGTTCACTTGCAGGGTGCTACTGCGTGTACGTCTACTGTACTACTTGAAGCAAGAGGTCATCGGAGACTTTGCAGAGCAGATTGAGAACATGGTCCACGCCAAGTAAGATCACCCTCGAGCTCTTGTTATCTGTCTCCGAACCCGTGTTCTGTTTTGATCGTATTGCCGTAATGCAAACACTTATTGTATCAGCGATAGTTTAACATGAATCTTTCTTTTGTTGGTGAATTAAAAATTAAAAAAATATATTTTTTTTTTTTTGTGTGAAAGTCAACTACATCTTTTATTGCCAAAGAAAGATTCGTCTGTTGGTTTCATTCAATGTAAAAGGTAATGAACGGTCAGGGGGTAGGGATTTGGATGGATTAATTTTTTTTCAACAACTTTTCCAATATCAATACCTTTCTTATGCTACAACACCAAGATTACTAAATGATTCAATCTCTCTTGTTCTCCCCTTGCTGTTTTTGTAGGATGCTGCCAATGGAGGTACCCATTCCAGAGGGAGACCCACCCATAGGCTGGTGGGACAGTGAGGCTGATCATTCACTGCTCATTGGAGTCTATAAACATGGTATGTATCTATATCAGCTTTCAATCATTCTACACAACCTTTTCCTTTCCACGGGAGGGATGCATCCTAAATTTGTCACTATGGTGCTAAAAATGATATTACCTCTAAATTATCATGCTTGACCACTGCCTTTGTTTTGGGGAGAAGTGTTTGCCATGGGATATAGAGATCAATGTTTGATTTTGATTTTATTTATTCATTTGTCCATTTCAATAACATAAATGAAGACCTAGCAGAATATATACCTAGTCACCCAGCCACTCCATCACTTGTATTTGTATCCCTCTTGCAGGTTATGAGAAGTACCCAGGAGTTCGTCTTGACCCCTGTCTGTGCTTCAGGGAGAGATGTGGTGTGCCAGACCACAGAGAGATCATGGCTGCTCAAGCTAAGGACAATGAAGACTTCAATGAAAGGTATGTTCATCACATATTCATTAAATATTGGTGTCAAGCCTGCAGTAATATCAACAATTTTTAGAACTTTGAACCAGGGTCGCCTTTATTATTGTAACAATTTGATGAAAAAGAATACAAAAATTATTGATGATCAATGATAGTGTGGGATCAATTTCTCCGTTTTCAACAAAAGCCTATATTTCATTTGAAATTGGATGTAACACTGAAATGTAACCCTAACATAGCAGTGTACTCTTTAAAAAACAGCTCTTTTAAAGAAAAAAGTTCTACTGATTAAGTAGCCGATTAAGAAATAAGTCAAAATATCTCTGTGATATGATGATATGCCATGCTAATACTGAAGGTTCATTGCCCTTTCTAGGGCTCTGGGACTTTGTGAGTTGAAAGCTCTTCTTATAAAAGGGGACGTGTAGTCTCCGACCATCTGATCACAGATATGTAGAGCTATAGGAAGACATTCCGGGACCAAATGTTAGAAATGGTCTTCATCTCCCTCTTGCAAGTTATGTGAAAATCTTGTGACCTACCTCCTAATGTAAACATAGTAATGCTTGTTTTCTGTTTGATTTATTCATGACCTTACATGCCCTTAGCAAAGGGGACATAGGTGTGTCCATCTTTATCAACTGGCCACAAGTTTCTATAAAATTGCAAGCAAAGTTTATTCATGCATTACTGACCCATACTGTGCTATCTCATTCTTACTTGCAGTCAACTTGATGTAGAAGGTGGAGAAGGTGATGCTTTAGATGGGTTGGATGGAGATGACCTGCTTGGTGATGGAGAAGGGGGAGCAAAAGAGGAAGGAATGGAGATTGCTGCATCTGCGATCCCAAAGCATCTCAAAGAAGACCCTGATGTAAGTTTACCTAAATATATTTATCAAGGTCCGGGCACACCAAACACGGCACGGCATCACGGCACGGTATTTACGGGCTTGGTTGTTATTGGTCAGCGCGCTCCTCCACGCAAAGGATGTTCTACAATTGGCCAATCACATGGGAGACATCGCGTAAAAACCGTGCCATTATGCCGTGCCGTGTTTGATGTGCTGGGGCCTTTACTCTGTCAACAACATCAGCAGAGCTTTTGAAATGCGTAAAATAATATATTCAACTTCTTACATCGTGTCTATAACAGACTATTCAAAGTGCAATTATTGTTTTTCAAATTTGTTTAGTATTTGAAAATAGAGATTTTTTAATCTCAAAGTGTTTCAATCTTCAACAAAGTGCTCTTGAAATGATGACAAACCAACAACACATTACCTGAATTCATGATGGTGTTCTGCAATGCTAATCAAGAGCATATATTTGATATTTATGTAATCGCTATTGAAATCCATATTGCTCTGTGCATTAATTTGCTTATGAATGGAAACTAATCTACATAGAGAGTCCTGTTCATTTATGAGTGGTTCCACTAAAAGGTGTTATGTCCATTATGCAAACACAGATGAGTTTTCTGACAACAATTCAATGAAATACTAGACATTTCAAAGCATTTCATTTAAAGTTGTCTGCAAATGCACAACTGTTATTGTAACCTGATACTTTATTGCCATTAGCTGACAGGAATAAGTCTGTCCGGTGGAGTAAGCACATACATGATTACACAAACAAAAACGAAGAACAAGACTCTCGAGCTGAATTGTTGAAAGTGTTGTACATGATGTCTGCCCAATGAAGCAGGGAAAGAACTGCTTGGTCTTTCAATTTTAATCTCATTCTTTGTACTTTCCCTTTTTCCAGGATGACTCCATCTCACCATCCAGTACCAGTCCCTCATCACCCTCCACAGGCAAGACAGTACCCAAGCTCAAGATCAATCTCAACTCTGTTATTCTACCAAGTAAGTGAATTATTTCATTTGATTAATCGATAAATGTTCTGACACTCTGACGTCAAATGTCCTGGCGTAAAATCTCTGAAGTAAACTGGAGGTTAATCCAAGCGTAATCTTCATGATCCTGAAGCATAATCCCTAGCTGAACTCTAACCCTGACACTTTGTCGAGTGAACAATGTAGAATGGAGCGATCATCGCTGTATCAATTATCAGATTACAAATTTTGTATCATTACATTTTTTTAGCAAAGAGGATCGCATGCTTTCTGGATGAACTGAATAATATCTTAACCCAGTTTTTCTGAATGTGATATTCCAGTTTTTCTGAATGTGATATTCTTGCAGGATGAATTAATACTCTGCAAATGGCTTTTTTAATTGAACGGCTTAGATGTTGCTATTCTCACTAACAAGAGATCAAGAATTTCACTGCTGAATGCAGTATGTTTTGATACTGATGAATAATCAAGCAATGAACTCCATTGCTTTGTTAAAAATATCCAAAATGATATAACACTATCATCTATATAAACCATCTAAACTAACATCTTTTCTGTTTCCCCCAGCTTGTGTACCTGGCAAGCTGCAGTTCCCTTCAGCCCCTGATCTGAACACCAGGCTGCGTAGACTGGTGGCAGCATATCAGAGAGAACACAAGAAACGACAGCTCAAGGAGCAGAAGAGAGAAAAGGTAAATTTATTACGTTATAATGGAGTTTATAAGCAATGCTTTTTTAGCACAAGGTTGATTGGTTTTAGCCTATTCGAAGATTGAAATGAAATGAAATAAAACATTTTTATTGAAATGAGTTACAGGTATTTCAATTCAGTTCAATTCTATTGAGATATGTTTTGTCCAGTTAATATAAGCTAGTGTTAATCCACTATGTTCATTTAAATTTAACATATAAAACCGCAATTCTAAGAAAGTAACTGTTAATCTATTCTGACTGTTGATTGACAATATAAGTTTAGTGTCCGTTGATCAAAATCTTTGGGAAATATATCTTTCTCTATATCTTACCAGTAATATCCTTGTTTTTATTTGTTTACAGAAAGAACAAGTCAAGATGGTTAGAATGCAAGAGCAACTTCGCCAGAGGGAGCTACGAAAGATTGAAAATGCTCAAAAGTGAGTTGGGATAATTTACATTTCATAATTTCTACTGTAAATAGGACAATGACAATTACATGAATTGTAATGAATGCACATGCAAATCAAGATTACGGAGTTGTTGTTAAAGTATTCAATGTGCTCTAGATTAATGGTTACACAAGATTTGCAGGTATTATACAAAGATGTTGTATGATTAATTTCGTGTAACTGTTCTAACATTTCTTGAGCATTGAATGCAAATCCATTTGCCTGTTCTCTAAATATATTTGACATAAAACAAACAAGCAAACAAACTGAAAATCATATTGAGCCGTTAGTGAATCACTACTGATTTTTATCATTGCCTGTAGCATATACTAAACTCATTTATGTTGTTGTTGAGGTTTAGGGGCGTTTATCAATCCTACTGGATTATCTACGCCAATTTAGCAATGTCAGCTTAGTATTTAACATTTCAATAGTTATAAATTGACTTGAATTCAATTGTGTCAGTCATTGTACACATTCTTTAATGAAGTCTGTTTGTCCTTGTAAACAAACTCACTGCCAATCTTCTCGTTTAGATGGTCAAGACGAGAAGAGGCTGATTTCTACCGCATCTTGACAGCTTTTGGGGTAGACAAGGATGAGGAAACTGGCAAGTTCCGCTGGGAGCGATTCAAACGTCTGGCTAAACTGGATAGGAAGTATGAGGATAGGATGACTGAGTTCTACCAGCATTACTATGCCATGTGCCTTCGAGTGTGTAAGAGAGCTGAGGAGATACCTGAGGGTTATGGTAAGTGGGAAAGCTTTCTTATTAGAATATCATTAGTAAGATGTTGTCAAACATTTTTTGGCGTCTTTATAGATTTTCCAGCTTGTTTAGTGTAAGTTCAAGTTCTAAGGTGGATAAAATTGTTTCTGGAGAGAAAATTTGGAGGGAGATGAAAAGTCAGGTGATTCCTGCTGAGGAATGAGTTATGTTTATGCTAGATCATTGTAAACTTTCATGATTCTGCTTCTATCACCATTAAGTGTGTACTAGCATTTCTAAATCATCATAGAGTGTTTATGGATTTATGATGAAGTGAATCTTGTGACTCTTCAGAGACATTTCATCATCTTTACAATTTCATATCTGCAGGTGCCACTCCTCTCCCTGACAACTTCACCATCGAGGACATCACAGAAGAGAGGGCAAGCAAGTGTCTCTCTCGTATAGACCTCCTGAACAAGATCCGCACCCAGATCCTACCCCATCCAGACCTGGATGAGAGACTCCAGAAAGCTAGAATGAGTCTGGAGATGCCTGACTGGTGGGAGCTTGGTCGTCATGATAAAGATCTCATCATTGGTGTCTGCAGGTAAACAAAGATGAAAATTGTTCAGGGATATGTATGAATATATGAGAGTTATTAAATAGCTGAACCAAATGTTTTCTCAGGAGAGAAAGTATTATATAACATACTGTAAAAGTGGTTTCTTTCACTTACAGAAACGTTCGCGGTTTCCATTGGTGTTGACTTTTTTGTGTTTAAATTCAAGGTCAGAAACATTTGTGAATTCAGTCGGCAAAATTAGGGTTTCTCCACATGAAAATCTAGTTATAATATGATTTTTTAAAATACTTATCACTGGTGAATACAAATGAAAAAAATGAATGCAGGCAATAAACAAATAAACACACTCCTAATTTAATACAGTACAATGATCGCACAGGAGTTGACCTACATTATGCGACAACGCTATACTGTGTGTGTGTGTGTGTTGGCCATTAATACACGCAATGCGCGACATCTTTGTGGGTGCATGATAGCGTTGTAACAAGCGACGAGTTTCGAACATTTCCTTGGGTGGTCAATTTCGTTAGTTTTTCAAAACATTTTCACTCAAGGTTAATTTCGCAGTTCAACATCAATAAGTGAAAAGCGTGAAAATAAAACCACCGTAAAAGAAATCACTTTTACAGTAAATAGCATGCTCAGCTGTTCTCTCGGAGACCAAATTGACTGAACATTAATCCATTAATTTCTGAATTCTGAAACACCGATAGATTCCAGGGATTACCCATTTCCAGTTGTCAATGGGTCAGGGTGTTACAAGAATTTCAGTTTTCTTGTTCATTATTTTATTTGTTCTCTTTTATTCTGTATAGGTATGGGATCAACAGGCTGGATTCCCAGCATGCCATGATGAACGATGAAGAGCTTTGCTTCAAGGAGCTCAAGGAGAAATTCCCAGATGCAGCCAAAACTATGGTGGCCCCCTCTGCAGCCTCCTCGACCCCTGGCACACCCCTCGGACCCTTCCAGAGGAAACCCGGTCTCAAGAAACCTGGACCAAAGAAGGGAGTGCCAAGGAAGAAGAAAGTACCTCCAGGTGATCCTAATCAACCAGGTGCCACTCCTGCTGGAGAGGAAGGAACTGCCACTCCTGGAGCCAACTCTCAGGAAACCATGCAACAGGAAGGCATTCCTCTAGAAGGAACCCCTCAAGATGGAACCCCTATGGAAGATACCCCGGTGGAAGGGAATTCCAGTTTGGACAATGGGGACTTGATGCAGGACATGGCTGAAGAGGATACTAAAGACACTACGGAGAGTCCTTTTAAGTTTGGAGAAGGCGATGATGAAAGGACTAGAGGGGAAGATATTGAGGGGATGGATGTGAGCATGAATGGAGCCAGTATGGATGTTTTGGGAACACCAGATCTAGGGATCAAGGAGGAGCTTGATTCCAGACCTGATAGTGCAGATCTGAGTCAGGATGCTGGCAGCATCAATGATGATTTTGATGATGGTCTTGGATCTGGCGATGATGATGATGACATCGATGGCGATGATTATCACAGCAAGCATGATGAAAACTCCCAGATTTCCATGAAGGAGGAAGAGATGGATCTTCCGTATGGCAGCCCAGATAACACCAGCAAACTCTCAGGGATGGAGGATGAAACTTCAAACTCATTTGCATTAAAAACTGAAAGCCCATTCAATGATTATGATAGCAAAGACAATTTTGCAAGTATGGATATGAAGTATGAGAACATGTCGGATAATAACAGCAACATTGGGGATGATTCCAAAGATATGAAGATGGAACCCAAGTACGAGAACATGTCTGATGATAATAGCACCATGGGTGATGGAGAACAAGAGACCAAGCATCCACTATCCATGCTGCAGCAGGTTCTGATGAGGACTGGAGATGATAACAATCTACCTCTAACATCCAAGCAGGAAGGAGCGAAGGGAAGCAAAGGCAAAGGGAAGGGTGCAAAACCAAACAGTACTAAGAAGAAGGATGCTGTACCCAAAGATGTTGTCCCAACATTTAGGTGGCCAAAGGTAATTATGACATTGGATACATTATAGACATGCTCTTATTACTTTATGTCTTAGATGTTGTAGGAGTTTTGACAGATAGGTTTGAACAGAAAAACGAAGATAATTCATAAATGACAAAGTTTGTCTCATTTACAATTAGTACTGAATAAGGCATGATGTTAAACTTGAAGAATTACGATTTTACCAAGGTCCCATTTATAAAAATGCAAATGCAGGTTCCATCTTTCTGTTTAAGTTTTATCATATAATTCACATAATAAACTACTCCAACTTGCTTTCAAATGAAGCTTATTGTGGAAAATAATTCCACCTGATATGAAGATAAGCAGAATTCTTTTGTGTCAATGTGTGCGTTCGAAACTTACCCTCAATATATGTATGGATTTTGTTTCTTTATAGGACCGTGTAATAGTTCACAGACTTGAACAGCTGAGTCATCTTGTTCTGAAGGATGAGTGGCCAGGGCGTCGACACCATCACCACCCCGCCCTCACTGAGCCTCCCTATGAGGACGCTGACTCCTTGGGAGGCCCAAGAGGAGGCTTAGAACACAACTATGCTGGTGGAATGAGTTCTGGACGAAAAAGAGCTGCCCCTGCACTGGTATGAACAACTTTGAAACACTTTGAAACTCTTGATTTTTAAACATTTCCAACGCTATAAGGGGTATACCAAATCAATTTTCTGCATTAATCTATTTTCTACTATGGCAATGTGCATAACAGAATGAAACAATAGCTTTGATATGTTGCCGATCCTGGTTATGTAAACTTGTACTTTTTTGTGAGTGTATATGTGTGAAATTTAGCTCTTCATTAATACAAAAAAATGTTAACAATTAAATTATTTTCATTTCAATCTTGTTGTAGAATCCAGATGGTACTGTGAAGAAAAAGAAAAAGAAAAAGAAGCTCATGCTGGATGCTCAAAGAGGTAAGTTCAGTTCAGTTTGTATTGAATTTCACTTGATATTGAAATTAAATATATTATGTTCATATGGCCTGTCTTTATTCTTGAAGTGATGATGATTTTGTTTTGCCCTTACTTTCAAGTATGGTGACTCTCCACCAAATCTGATCAAGATGACAGATTTCAGCCACTTATTGTTTTTTATTTCAAAGTACAAAGACGTTTTGGTAAATCCCTCAAGATTGATTCATTTTTGTGCTGTATCAGTTTTAAATTTTATTAAGATGAACTCAGAGAAATATTCGTTATGTATTGCATACTAGATGTATTTGTGGCACACTAATATTCTGAAAATATGGTACATCAGTATTCATTGGATAAAATATTGCTTGCAGTAGATTTAATTTTGTTGTACACAATACCACCATTTTTTTCATGACCAGCTGCCCAGTTTGCTGCCCTGATGCGTCAGAACCAAGCCATGATGGCCTCCTTCACCGCTGGAGGTGCTCTCCCTGGCTCCGTTGGCGAGGACCCCTCAGCCATCGCTGCCCTTGCTAACAACACTCCACCCCAGTCTACCTCTGGCCTCCCTACCACCACCCCTCTCCCTCCCAACCCACAAAGCAGCTATCACATCCATGATACTGTCTTCAAGGCTGTGCCGGACTTTGTTAGGGAGGGGCGTGGACCTGCTGAGGGTCGTGTCGTGGGTGTGTTTGACCTCAGCGGGAAGGGGGTGATGAAGAAGAAGAAGAAAAAGGTCAAAATTCATACGGTTACAATCGATGGGAAGGTCATCAAGATAAAGAAACCTGTGGTAAGTTTTATTTTTTAAACATTCATGAAGTAGTGACTCATATCATAGTTTGATGCTGCCATGGTGATGAAATGGCTACCTGCGCCATAATCCCTATACAAAACATCTTTTGTTGTCTTTGGGAGACCAAAGTGATCTGTTTTAATAGCCTTTGTATTATTCTCTGTGTGGCTTTATTTCCTGTTTCCCTTTGAATGGGATTTCAAGGAAGGAGTCATTTTAGTTGTGGTAGAGGAGCTTTGTCTCGTGCACTAGAATGAAATCCAGATTGTGTAAGCTGTTTTTAGGATCTAAATTTTTAATGAAATATCATTTTACTGAATTGAAATCTTGAAGGAGTGTAAGTTAAAACAAGCATATTTTTAGTTCACCCTTTATCACTCCCCTTTTTGATAAACTTCCTTCTTCTTTCTCTGATCCTTGATCTCTTTCTCTCACTGTCTGTATATTTTCTATTTTTCCCCTTCCTTACCGTCAGCTTTTCTCTCTGCCATTCCTTTGAAAAGAATGTTCATGTTGTGCGTTAGGGTGTTCTGTTGAAATAAGATTTAACAAAAATTGAGAATATATCTCTGATGTATTTTTTTGTCAGCTCTTCCATTATTTTGTGCCTCTCACTCTTTCCCCAAGTTGTCTGTATTTTTTTTCATCACATTGCTACTGGTTCAAACTTCTACAGTCTTTCCTAAATATTAACGACATTTCTCATCTTTTGTTCAGGACGAGTCCAACCCATTGAAGCCAATAAAGAAAAAGAAGAAGAAGCACAAACACAAGCTAGGAGCAGAGAGCGGTCAATCTACTGAACAGACCACATCTACTGCAGCCTCAGAGGTAAATACAATACAGTCAAACCCTTCTCCATTATGACCTGTCTGTGATGATCACCTGTATTGCGTTTTTTTTAATGTATTGTAGATTTTTTTTAAGGCAAAACAGACATATACAAGCAAAACAGACATATATATTTCCAACCGGCTTTTTTTACAGGGAAGCCCTGTGGGACATTAATTGCTATTTTAAAACATTTAAACATTAAAACATATCTGAATGCTTGTTATACATAATATAAGGACATTATTAACATTTAATTGTACGAAATGAAAGTGTTTTCATGACAACTGTCGAAAAGAAAAATTTTCTAAAGCTAAATTTGGTAAACATTTTCCTCCCATATGTTTTCTCCCTGCAGTCTCAGGAATCCCAAGACGATGGAGCCACAGGTGTGGCCCCCTCCACCTCCCCCAGCGGCTCCACCACACCTG
>BQKZ01002703.1:11079-29867 GCA_036244855.1 Temnopleurus reevesii | reverse complement strand
CGTTTCAAGGAATAATTATTCCTACCAGGTACCCATTCACCTCACCTGGGTTGAGTGCAGCACAATGTGGATGTACATTGTTGGTTGGCTTTAGACAGCATATCCATTTTCTGCTGTCCATTTGCCTCTTCTAAATCAATGCTGACCAAGTCAATTCCAAAATGTTCCCAACAAATTAAAAAGTCCTTGATTGCTTATTCAGAAGATTCAGAACTACATTAAAATTGTAAATGCCATTATCATCAAGGGATGCCATATGTAATCGACTAGAAGGCCCCAAAATTACCTAGAATGCAATATTTTGAAGAAAAAAATAAAAAATGCAAAATCTATGGCCTGTAAATAAATTGCCAGGGACTGAATTCAGGCTTTGGCCTGGCATCCCTCGTGATGAAAAAGATAATTTACGTCTCTGCTCCCAAGGCTCGGTCACACAGTCATTCATATCCATCATATGATTAGCATTGTGGAATTAAGAATATGCTCATTGAGTATAGAATAGACAAGGGAGATGCTTGGCTAACATTTACGCACAAAAAGTGTGATACACTCCCTCAAAAAAAACTTCTGTCCTGAATCAGTCAATCTTGAATGCAATTGAATATTGGGGGCATAACAAGAAATTTGAAATCAATTGCAAGTTTCAAAGCATCAAATTGAGATTAAAATTTGTTGTTGCATTTGCAGAGCACTGCTGATAAATATCAAGAACTAAATGTAGAATTGAAAGAAAATCTTTGTATGAAGCAACAATTTCCAGTATGCATCATGAACATTACTAAACTTTGGCCTTCTAAGACAATTTCTCCCTATCTCATATACACGTAGTCTGAATGCACATATCCTCCAAATAGACCAGTTTACTGATAGATTCAAATTTATGCACGCTTCTTGCCAAATCCATAGCTACATTGTATTCCTTAAACTGGTCCAAGATCTTTATGACTTTTTGTTTTATACCCCTGCTATAACAAGATTACTGCTATAACAAGGTATTTTTGATAGTCCCACGCACATTGTTATACCAAGTTTCCACTGTAATACTATAAGCAAGTGTTCGCGCTCGACATCGACTATTCGCAATAGGGAGAATGGTGGATTTATTTTTGAGATTGTAGGGCTTAATGGCACATAAAAGGCTATAAATGTGCATGATATGCTCATAAAGGACCATTCTCTATGTGAGACAAAATAATGATAAATTCTTTTCAAGTGGAGATACATGGTGCTTGATGACTAGTTGACCATTCATCGAGAACAATGCATCCCTAACTTTGATAGAGTTCGGTGCTCCATTCCATATCCATGGTCGTACACTACATATCGAAATCTTTTGACTCTCGATATCAAATACTTACAAATTATACATATTTTCTTTCATTTATAAGAGACCAAGGACAGAGATCAAAAGAAAAATTTAACTCTGATTTGAAATTCCTATACAGGATAAGAAATCCCTCCTGTTTTGGAGCTGATAACATAAGAATGTATCACTATAAGAATTAAATACATAAAATTCAAGATTCGTCACTACTTTTGTCACACAAATAAACGAGAATGACCTACAAATCTTTTCCTTTGAGGTATTTCATTTTGAATAAGTTTCATCGAATTATCAATTATCCTTGTATGGGCATGATGTCACAGCTACATACGGTCCCATTATCCCTTCCACCTTGCATCTAATCCATGCAAAGTACACATGTCCTTTCTTAAAGCCCTCCCTGAATAGATGAGAAGTGGTAGACAGGATGAACGCCCCTGTGTAGAGTTCCCCCTCCCCGGCCCCCTGCTCCTGAATTGTCACCTCATACTCCACCTTGTTCAAACTTGCATCATCTTTCATATTATTCCTGATGAAGGGGATATTCCAAGGAGGTTTCCATGACAACAAGAGGCCTATCTCATCATCCACACCATCATTGTTAGTGGAAAGCACATGCGATAAAGGTACAGTATAACACGATGCCTGTAAAACAGCACCTGGCTGATAGGGGGCGCCCTCCACACTGGGGGCTCCCTCTCTATTTTGTGATGTTAGAAGAGCATCTCGCACTGTTTCCACAAAGCTATCAATATTAACGATGGTATCCTGATAGATTCTGAAGAGCCAGACAGGATCATTGCAACACAGGTGAGGTAGGACTTCTGAGCTGGACGATATCCGCTGCTGGAGCTCCGGGTCGAGATGAGCGATACCTCCAAATTCAGCCTCCGCATCAGGATGCGTGACTGTGCTTCTCTCATCAACATTCCTCCATGCTCGGTAGATGATGTTCATCCCCGGGAGGTGAGTCAGCGTCATGTATGGCGTGTAGTGATCGGGATTGATGGCATATGGGAAGATCTCAACTAACACGGACGACGGTGGGAGGAAGATAGCAAGGGAGAGCAGTGAGCCATGAACACCGATCAGACCATGAGAACATGATATCAATCTTATTAGCTCAGATAGGTTATGCGTCTCTAAGCTTGCTGCGATGACGTAGGCATCAAAATGCTGAGCTAGGGCTAAACTGATTTCTACCTCATTCAAAATAAGCCGATTAGTCCTCCTGGAAAGCATCACAAATATTTTCTTATTTTCTTGCGCCTCGCAGTTGGTAATCTTCAATCTAGTTTTGTAGTAGGATGTGAATTGCTTGATCTCTCGTGCCGTGATTGCGATGTGGTGTAACGGACCTTGAGGGACATCAAAGCCGTACTGATACCAGGTGGTGTGCTTACTAAGCCCAACATGAACTTCCTCAAAGCATACTAGACCAGAAGGATCATCATCAGACAATCGGTGTGTTAGGATTGGTGTTGCCTTTGAGATGTGTTCATACAAAGGAAAATACGCACCCTCCTCCTGACCATCGCTCATGAGAAGCGTTGCGTGATTTAATCCGAACTGACGGTTGATTAGTCCAAGTTGAAGCTGTGTGTGGAACACTGGCAGGAGATCATCATGTATCACATGCATTAGGTTGCCTGGGTTGAAGCGATTGAAAAGCATGAACTTCCCCTCGTGATGAGACACATTCTTGATCGACTTCACCATTGAGCTTGGCACGTCGACATACCCAAAGTACTGAGTGTTATGGTCGGGTATGGACGATAGATCCGCTAGGGCAGGTTGCTGACGATCATTGGGTATTCCTTCTGTAACAGAGTGTGGCGAGTGCAGGAAGACAAATTCCTTGTGTTCGGTGTGGTAGCAAAGATTGTGGAAGATGCATCGTCTATCAGTGTTTGTCATCCCTTGGCACCATGCACTGCTACCCCATTCTTCAAGGAGGGTAACCCAATCTTGTGAATCCCCTTCATCATCATTCTCTTGTCCAGATACATTCTTGTCAGTCTCAGTCTCATACACCGCAAGCTGTTGCCTGAGATGATGCATGTAGTACAGGCTGCATGCTAGTAGAGGTATCAAGATGGTTATCAAAAAGGTTGAGGCTTCCATTTCTCATCTTGCAGGAGATTCTCACAGTGGACTCCCTCACTGCTGCTGAGGCAAGCAGGTAGTGCTCACCATAGTACTCATGATTTTGGATATCAGGAAGCTGGGAATCAGTGCAGCATACCCTACAAGAATAGAACCTGCAGATTATGAAAAATAAACAAAAATATATACATAATCAATATACTACATTGTACTTAAAACACAGTTTACAATTCCCCTTTGTTCAATTTTATTGTAGCCACTGGTAAAAGAGTTTTTATTCTAATAATTGGGCTCTGGTAAAAATGAATCATTTTCACTTATTCAGCTCCTATTTGAAATTTAAAGGTATAGATTAGTGATGTTAGGTTGAAAAAATTGATGTGAAATGAGCTGATATAATTACAAATTACTTTACATACATGAAAATTGGGAGATATTTTGCATTCTAGCCTATTTTCGTTTGAATGTCACAAGACAACCATTTGTTATTCCTACGGACCATCACCATCAGTGGAGTCGGGGCCATTGCCTATACATACAGAGACTATTGTCATATTCTGTTAGATAAAAAGTGGTGCTAGTAAGTCACTTCCACCTTCAAGACCATTATATTTCTTTCACAACCATCATCGGCATCATCTTCATCACCATCATCATCATCATCATCATCATCATCATCATCATCATCATCACCATCATTATCATCACCATCATCATCATCGTCATCATCATCACAGGGTGCTACAAGAATTTTTTTCACCAGTTGCCCAGTCGGTCAACCAAGTTTTCAAATCACTTGCCCAACGAAAATTTCCTTTGCCACAAATAGATGGCCTAGGCTAATTTGTACATGTAGATGAAAACTAGAAAAAAAACGGCTATCTGCCCTTTCGGGCCTGTGACAATTTTATTTACTTGCCCGACAGCTTCATTTTGTTGCCCCGGGCATGCGGGCAAGTGGGTTTGTAGCACCCTGCATCATCATCGTCATCATGATTATAACTATTCCCAATCCCATCATTATAATCACAATGATCATTGATAACACCACCAGCCCAATCATAATAATTATCATCATCACTATTAAACATCACTACCAACACATTTACATCACAATCATCATCATCATCATCATCATCATCCTCATCATCATCGTTACCACCAGCCCAATCATAATAGTTATCATCATCACTATCACTACCAACACATTTACATCACAATCATCTTCTTCTTCTTCTTCTTCTTCCTCCGCTTTTTTCGGAGATCAGCTTTCGCCAGAGTACAGTTGACATGGATGGTGAATAAAGAAGTTGGTAACTATAGAGCTGAATCATCATCGTCATCATCCTCATTATCATCACTTCATCATCATCATCCAAGAATAACAGGCAATTGAAATGACCTGTCTTGTACATAAAAACGGGTGTTTTCTTGCAATAGCCGCTGGTATCTCATTTTTCACGGCAATTATTAATTTACTTAACCTCAGCTATGTTTACTGTTTCCTTACACTTGAGTTACACTTAAAAGTTAAATCTTACATTGAGGTAAGACACAAACATGATATTGGGTATGTGGGGCACATGAAATACAAATGCATTTATTTGAAATTCAACGTAATATAGACGGCTAATTTTAGGGAAAATCGATCAAAATGATGAACACTAATGGAATTAATACAAAATCAAGAACGAAGCATACTTAAGTCCGAGTGCATTTGTGTCTCTATATCAGATATTCCGTGAACATTGTAAGGTATTTCCAACAAGCAGTCGCCGTGAAAATGAAATTTTTTAACCTTTCCAAAGTAGAGCAATAGCGCCATCTAGGGGGGTGGGGTAATTAACTACCCATTTGGAAATCGAGCACAAGCAAAACAGTAAAATAATAATAATAAAAGTAATTAAAAATATATATAAAACTTCATATTAGAAAGTTGCATAATTCCACACCATGATTGTTTATTCTTTTTAAAATAAGGAGATGGAGGAAGAGAGATTGTGACACTTTCAGTAAACCAATGAATGAAAGTAGCGAGCAATGCAAATAAAAATGGTATTCATCTTGAAGGGGGGGGGGGGGGGGCGGAAAAAGCATTTTCTAAAGGCGATCAGAACATCTTACGCTCTCTTCATCCGCTTAAAATGATACATAGTTTACATTTAAAAATGTTTCACATATATAATCGTTTCATTTGCATGACAATGCCATTTATGAACAGGAAAGGTTGATTTTTTTTTTAAAACATTTTTTTAAATGAAAATCAAAGAAGCTGTCAAATGTCGATTCAAATGTTTTGTGAAAAGTATGCTACATACATTATTGAAAAGGCTATATGAATAATTTGCAATTGTTTACTATTGCTATACATACTAGCAGTTAAAATCACATTAAACACATTCTCCTAATAAAAAAAACATAACAAAATAAAGTAATTGAAATTTTCTTATAAAATATACAAACAAACTAACTGTTGCATTCAATTCAATTCAATTCAAAATAAAAAAAAAATTGTTTTTCCTTCAACAAACAAATTTCTGTATACATCAATACAATATTCAAAATAGAAAATCAAATGTCAATAATATACAGAAATAGCATAAACAAAATACATACAAATTAAAGGAAAGGGCGCAGATCCAGAGGGCGAAGCCTGTGTAGAGAGCGCCAATACATTAAACAATACAAATACATAAAACAATACATTAAACAATTTGTACAAAAGTTAGAAAGGGATAGGTGGAAAAGGAGAAAGGAAATAGAAGAGAGAATAGAGATAGGCTGCAACATTACGATGATATAAAGTGTGGGAAATTTGCATGATATCAAATAATATGCTATAAAACAAAAAGTGGCCCTTTTATGATTGCCCGATGTAAACCACCGAACTACTGAGGTGGAAATCGCTAAAATGCCAATGCATCATCATCAACATCATCATCATCAACATCATCATCATCATCATCATCATCATCATCATCATCACCATCGTCACCATCATCATCATCATCATCATCTTCACTTATACTGACGTAAAACAAGAAACGAAGACCAAACAAAGAGGAGAAAGAAAAGGAAAACAAACTCCTGAGCATCCATCCTAATCTACACGCTTGTGACGTCATTTCCTTACGTCAAGTGAAGCCCATTCTGAGAGATTACCCTAAATGGTTTTAGAATTATAATTCATTTCATTATTGTTATTGCTTGAAATCATGAATTCTTATGTTTGTAGTTTTATCAGGTTTCTGTGATCTTAATGAATCATTTGCGTAAAGGCCTTTTAATGAAGATAACTTGAATTTGATGAGTAGGCTATACGATGTCATGAATAAATATTATTATGTCTACTCAACGTGGTTTCATGAAACCTTTCAGTGTTAAACGTAATTCAGAAAACACGAACCTTCCTAGAAGGATGAAACGTGATGTTTACGTCTGGTTGTGGCTTTTTTTAATGGGAAAATCATAAAGAATCCTGATCCTTTGAATGTACATAATTGTGTCAGTGTTATATAACTATTTTGTTTGTTTTGTGTCTGTTCTTTGTTATTTATATGTATCATAGGTGCAAGAAAACTGAATATGAAGCAACAATTATTTTGTCATGAAAAGCTGAAGACTATGGGTGGCTTCAAGTACGGTGTTGAACGCTGGTGTTGGTGTTCCAGCAAATCCAACACCAGCCTCAACACCAAACTTGATGTCTGTCGGTGTTTGGGGTAGACCTCGCAAGCTTCTGACGTATTTCCGGTCGTTTCTGTACATCATTTCTGTAAACTGACCAACGGTGTTGGTGCTCGGTTTACGGACCGTTTTGCTCGCTCAACACCAACACCAACACCGAACACCGTACTTGAAGTCACCCAATGGATTACATGAAAAATCAATGCGTGGTAAAATCGAAATTTGAAAAAAAAATGAAAGAAAGAAAAAAGGTGAATGGACAGCCCCTAACGCTATTATTCTGATCATTGACCTAGGACCATGTTCTGATTAATTTGCAGTATCCATTCGCACACTCAGGATTTTAAAGACCCGGGGCTCAACCAATTTGACATTTTGCGTCGAAAAAGAGTTATTAACTAGATTTTGGCGCTCCCCTCGTTAAATTTTGCCCCATAGAGGGATGGCAACGAAAATTATGTGCCCCTTCAGCAATCTTAACCATTTTACCTCTGATTTGGCTCTTCCCTTTCTCTGACCAGGTGGGGCCAGGCTAGAGCCCCAACGCCCCCACCCTCCTCCACGGTGCATGCATGAGTATCAGCTCTTCACAGTACAAAATATTAAAACAAAATTCTGTCATGAACATGAATCTCTTGCGTAAAGTTTCATTGCAATTCGCAGGTCAATGCATTGCAGCATACCGGTAATCTTTCATTTTTTAAACTTTGTAAAGTAAATGCAACATTGCGGCAAGTATTATAAGTGCGTATGGTTACATAACTTTCTGACATAATATGACATCAATCATACCAACACAAAGCATCCTTCACCTGACGTTAATTTAATCTACGACCCTCTATAGCTGAATGGCTTCAAAACAATATTGTTATCTTCTGAAATCCAGAATTCCTTTATTTTGTATTTCACCCGGTTTCAGTTGAAAAAAATCATAATGATTATGAATTACCGACGTCAATTTAGATTCATTATCTCAGAGATGCCAACCGTTCCGGAATATGCATGAGGTGCAGAATTGCAAGCCTTTCAATACAATAGTGGCCGCGAGTATGGTTATTGTTGTCATGATTGCTCTTAATTATGTTCAGCTGTTGCGTTATTCACATTTTATCTCTGACTTATATTCCAGGGGCCGATATGCTCGGAATGGTCTTAGCTATTCTCTTCTTGCTAAGACGTCTTGATTTCCTGTGCCACCCTCGTAACATAGACATTAGCGTAGGTACGACCATGTTAAGAAGGTGGCACAAGAACCTAAGACGCCTTAGCATGAAGAGGATAGCTAGGACCATTTCGTACAATCGGCCCCTGGACGATTAGCATCTCTGTATTGTTGACAACAAACCCAAGACAATGGCTATCAACCTTACTGAAATTATCCACTGCAGTAATACAGCAGGATGCGCTATCAAGAATCCTGAAACCATGCAAGCCCTTTTATAAGCATTTTAAAGTCAAAGTACTGATTTGGTCACTTATCATTAAAATCGTTTACAAAATTAATTTCATATAAAACTGAAAGATATGACGTAACATTAGTTACAAAGGACAAGCAAATGTGGCTTGTATTTGATTCTGTAGATTTAAAATATATATATATATATATATATATATATATATATATAAATAAATGGAGAAAAAAAATAGAATGAACAAATGGGGGTTTATAAAAAGAAAAAAAGAAGGGCTGAACTGAATATTACAAGAAAGACTTTTTTGGTGAGCCAATGCGATTGAGCAAATATGTAACAAAATTGTCATTTTAGCTAACAATTGCTGAATCCATTTTTCTTCATTTTTCTGCAGGCTAAGATGTGCGACCTATCAATTTGACATTAGGCTCATATTTTTGCTCGAACTTGATAGAAGAATCAGACAAAGGTTTGTTTATCCAATAAACTTTCAAAATCAACAAGTAAAAGAATCTTGTTTTTTATTAACACTTGTAAGCATTCAAAACTAAATGAACAATTTTGAAATGGCCATTTCACCTGCAATACATTCTACATTACGTGTTCTATAAAATAACAACTACCACAATTAAATAGTACGATGAATAGTTTTATTTGACCGTCTGCATGTTTTTATGATCTAAAAACAAACCCATTTTGTTCTTTAAACTTGAACACAACAGTTTGACGTACGAACTAAGTCTACAATCACGATTCAAGTCGCTGTACTGATATTTGGCATATAATTCTGATTCATAGAATCATCCATGATTTTACACTATTTCACTGCATTCAACGTATCGACTACAAATATTATGGGCTCCAGCTCTCAGCCCCCCCCCCCCCCCCCCCCCCCCCCCGGCTAGCAGTGGCACCGGAACACTTTCGCCCATTAAAGCTTTTAATGGAGCAATTGTTTCAGAACAATAACTTACCCCTCCAACCTTTTATTATGAAACCGTTCTATAATGCCGCAGCTCGCCCATCAAGGTACGCGATTCCTGGAACAAACAACGCAATTTCTCCGAATATTCGATAGTTTTTGTGCACAACATGGATCACTGATCATAATACGATTAAACGATATTTCGGAGACAAAATGTCTTTATGATCAGAATACTGGCAAATGTTTTGACCTTCTACTGCTACGACATTATTCGAATACGTATGTCTGTATTCAGAAGAAATGCTTTTCAACAGACCCAAGGTCAAGTACGACAGTGTGACAAAGAAAAATATTGACAATACATAATTCATGTTTAAATTAAATCCTCTCTCTCCCTCTTGTATTCTTCTTCCTTGCATCTAATAACATGCGATACATAGTTGCATTATAGGGTATTACCAGAAACACAAAGCATCGCATAGAAAGTTGTATACACATTGTTCACGGCCTTGATGAGAACCATGCTCCTTCCTGATATCAGGCTTTTTACCATGATTAAAATATGAAGTACGATACAAAATGCAAGACAGTTTGATATATGCGATCCTTAATTGTTTTTTTGTTTGCGTAGTGTGGCTTTTTTTTTTAAAGAAGTTGATAGCAATTCATTAAACTTATTAAGTTATAATCAATGAATCAATCAACGAATACACGATACATTGAATATGAGTAAACTACATTGCAGTGAAACCAGAAGCTTTATTTATTAATTTTATTCATTCACTCATTCATTGATCCGTTTTAAAAGCATATTTACAATCTAAAAATGCGGTTGATTGCCCACATTTAGCTCGCCCATCAACAGGAGCTGGTCTATGTATTTATTAACGACTTATGCTTAGATATCGATTGTTGCAACAATATAGAAAAGCTGACGTTTTTCATGTATATTTGAGAGTGAAAATGAACTAATGAACTAAAATAGTAAGCCGATGTGGCTACATTTTACTTTCTTTTCACTATGTTTGAATTGATATCGTAAATATTCTCTGCTAACAGAATTTGGGGATATAATTTTAAAATCTGTTTGCTCCAATGTGATTGTCGGGACATTTCAATTATTTTTCTTTGTTGCAATTCGTCTATTTTGCTTTCTCGATTTTTTTCTTCTTTTTCTTTTCTTTAATGTTCGTCATTTCAATAAATAAATCTTCCGATTTCGCTTCGAAACCCAACTGCCTGTAATTTCAGAGATTGATCGAACACTTACAATTTTCGATGTTTATGATGATTAAATTCCGAGGCACCCCTTTCCCCGTCAGACGTGCATTTCCCGCGCAAATTTATAATGTAATTATCCACTTCTCCCCAGTGTGTTGTTTGATTTTTATGAATGAAAGAGCCACTGGCCACTCACCCATTCATACAGTGAAGATAAGAACCTAAATAAAGCACCTGTAAATTTCCCGCCAAATTTCGAAAGCGAGAAGAAAGGATGAAAAACTATCATCGCGCCTCGACATGTCGCTGCACCGCATGACGGCAAAGACTGGGTTTGGGAAGGGGAAACGGAGAGAAAGGGGTGTAAAAAAGTGGGGGAAACAATTGTTTTGTTCCAAATAAGCCATATTATAGTTGTAAGCACGTGTGGGGATTACGACAGAGGGAGGGGAGAGTCGACCAATTCTTGCACCTGCCGTGGGGGGCACACAGAACAATGATCATTCATTCATAAAATAGAAATCAAGATTTCAAGTAAAGGCGCGCGGAGCGTAGTAAGCGGCACACGCCAGCCGAGTCAGCCACGGCCCGTCCAAAATGTTGTCAACAAAAAGGGGGGTATATGGGAATGAGGAAAGAATAATAGCCGAGGCTCGTGTGTCATCTATTCATCGTGATGCATGGCTATGTTGGTGGAATCGTGGCCGAGAAGCTGCCTCTATTATCCGACGAAGGATTGTGTCTATTTTACTAGACGGGCAACAATAGTGAGAGAACAAACAAGCCCGTCGACTTGAGAAGTTTGCAAGGCATGCGACTCTTGAGCAGGTGCACCGACACTCGTTCTCGCCCTCGCCACCTTCCTCCATCATCTCTCTCTGTCTGCATCGGATCGCGGCGGTCTTGCGGAGGAATGCAGCGCTGCTTAGCCGCTGTGACTTCAGGCATCCTCCCGCTCTTCCCCCATCTAACCAATACAACATCAGCTCCACCCCATGCCCGCGTCTCAACTCAGACAAAACAGCAAAAACACCACAACCTTTTCTTTTCACTCCGCAAAGAAAGAAAAAGAAAGAAAAGAGTAGTTGAACTCCACCTGCCTCCCAAACAGACTGACCCCTTGTCAATGGTCCCCCGATTTGCGGGCTATTGTTCTGCGGCGCGTGCCAGAAGGATGATTTTCTGTCAGATTTATTAAAGGTATTGTTATCAAGAAGATCGTAGAAAAGGGCAAAAATGAGAAAATAAACCTCAAAACCGCGCTCGCGAGCTCGAAACACAAATTGGATAAGCGCGTTTCTGAGTCACCTGTTGCGTGATTTCCTTGTATAAAAAGACGGGACAAAGACAGACGAATAATGGCGAGCAAATAGAGGATGAATGAAGTAAAAAGAACTGCGTCTTCCAGAATTAATGCTTTGTGATTTACGGTTGAAAATATAAACACATATTCTGAAGGAAAAAAAAAGCTTGGTTGTGCTTCGGAATGAGTTTGTGGAAATGGCACGCGTACGGCCAGACTTGCCTCAAGTTCAACTCGAGTCCAAGTGTTTGAGTTTCTTTCTTTTTTATGAAGTAAAATTCTGACTGAAAAAAATAGAATGCTGAAGTGAAAGCGGGAAAACCAAGATGAATGAAATTGTGGAACAGATGCACTTCACAAATACTTCTAATTCCTTTTTCGTCCAGTGTAAAGAAATTTCAAGAAAACAAAGAAAAGTTTTAGCTTTGTATGCCTATTGTGTTACCGCAAGGAAGCTATTCATGGATATCGATTAAATGATATTGATAAAGTAGCATTCAATGTGCCAATTACATGTGCAAGTTTTGAATCGCACCCTGGAGTTTTACTTGTTTTAGAATTTTTTGATACATGTAAAAACTTCTTCATATTAAATCGAAAACCCCAGCGAGCTGAAAGTCATTTTACTCTTTCCCTCTTCAAATTGAGCAACAACATTTTTACGGAGTTCACTATAGTCATAATGATTTCTATTTATTAATTGGCGGAAATAATTGGACCATTATAATAGAGAAATTTTCCCAGAAACTTCAAACTGAAAGTTCGAATATCTTGTCTAATCAATGTATATAATTGTAACTGTTTATTTTTTTTTTACTTCGGCAAATCGGCAAATCGAAAAATCATGAAAAAGTTGCTTCTTTTAGGCTAAAACACGAACATGGATTCGGCAAGAACGATGATTCTACTTCATGCTCTATTTTGAAGAAGTATCCGTTCAGATCTCGCTTTTCAATAACTCTTTTCGATGTCATCACCTCATTAAGTTTGCCTTTGAATCCAGTCACACATATTATAGACATAAAGTAAATATTTCCATTTGTAGACAAATTTGAAAGACCATGTGAGGTGCGCGATCGGGCCATGGGTCGGGCAGTGATCGCCTGAAGGGTTGTAGTTTGGTGGTTGACAATGCGCGCGTGCGTTCGCGTGCCGTGGATTATAGGGCAATGATTTGGAACAAGAAATTGAGCGGGACAATTTCCCGCCCATTCTGAAGATTATCCGTTACCCATAGAACTTTTAAAACCATTAAAATCGTCATTTTTTAAGGAACTTGGATTAAAAAAAAACTTTGAAGACAGAAGACGCATTATCACCGTTTTTTTTTAAAACTAAAGTCAAATGAAAGTGAATGGAGGTGAAGAGAGAGGGAGGGAGAGAGGGGAGGAGGGGGAGAGAGTGAGTGTGTGTGTGTGTATGTGTGTGTGTGCGGGGTACTGAAATAAATAACAAAATAAATACAAACACATGAAAAACAAGCGCTGCTGGGGAACCATACAACATGAAACAGATCCTACTTCCCTGTAATTAAAAGAGATTATCTTACTTTGCGCCTTATCTTGATTGACTAATGTCAATGTTTTCAAACAAAATATGAAATCTGGAAGCTATACAGTTATTAATTTTGATCCATCTGTGATGCCCAGTAATGGGTCCATAATTCTCCAGCAGATGGCTTGAGAAAATGCGATCAGTATGTTGTCGTGACAGTGATTTGGGTCGCTAGAGCAGAATTCATGCAACGAATAACAATACATCGAAGCCATATACATACTTTGTTGATGATGATTTGTTTGGATTCGAGTCTGAGCAGAAAAACTTTTCTTTCTCTCTATACGGTGGCGAACCAAAATTATTTCCTCATTTTAAGAGAAGCTGTTTTAATGATCGCGCAATGAAATATCATAATAATTCATACTACCCCACTGCTCAACCACCCCCCCCCCCCAAAAAAAAAGAGAGAAGAAATAAGTAAAGGGGAGGTGGAGATAAAATGGAGAGAAAGGGGTGACCCCTCAAAAAGAAAACACTTGACGGGACTATATAGAGACTGGATAAAATCAATAGCGAAAAATAGAGAAAAAATAATCCTTTTTTTAGCAAACGAACAAAAAATAATAATAATTGTGAAAGGGCTAAAATTTGAGGTGCGTCGGCGCGCGAGCGAGCGAGGCGATGCGGTCAGAAATCAGTTGCACAATGACCCCATCTAACAAAAGCCTCCCAGCGGGGCGGGGTGATCTCGGGGGAAAGCTTCGTATATAGAGATGCTGACAGGTGCGGATCGGTATAGCGAGAGAGCGCGAACTATTGTCAAATGAGCTTGCAAGCATAATTATGGAATTAGATCTACAGCTTACAACAAGGTGTTTGAGCATAGACGAGTATATGTATTTGCATGAGCATCAATCACTATTTCTTTAATTCATATGTCATCAGTTATCGAGGTCTGTATAAATTTCGTGTAAAGGTGAAAATTATTATGATATCGTCATAACCCTCCTACTGCTCGGAATTTTATATTTTTTGTTCTATTTTTTTTTTATTGTCTTCTTTATCTGTATCTGAAAAAGGAATTTTTTCGCCTGCCCCCATTCTCCTATATATGCGCGCATGTTTTTCTATTCTAAAATAAGAAACTTCTAGAGACGTTGTCATTAAAACAATCTCAACCGCCAGATTCTAACAATCGCCTATGGAGGGCCAAACTTATTCAAAATAAGTAGTTTTTTACATTTTGAACTTCTTGAATTCTCTTAAAGGTAAGTGACATAGTCATGCACCTCTACCAATTCTCAATTCCACTGAAATATAACATCGATTAGTAGTATTTTAAATTTGTAAAAATGAGAGTTCTCCTTTTTACGATATCAGTCATTAATTTAAAAAACACTGCACAAACACTGGTGTTAAATTTAACACCAGCCGGATTCAATATAGGTCCACACAAGAAAAGTGTTAGAATAACATCCGTTTGAAATCAGTTTAATATAATTTAATTTAATCACCTTCTCGTGCTTTGAAAAATACCTGTCGGTATTTAGATATATTGAATCGAATCAAAACAGGTGCTATTTTAACACTTGATGATGCTGGTTGGTGTTAAATTTAACACCAGCGTTTTTACAGCGTAGATTCTATGAAGTAAGAAGAAATAATCATCTAGAGATTGAACAATTTAAAAAAAATAAACTTGACTAAAGCTACTCACGCAATGTGGTAGTTGACGATGAAGAAATGTAACCATATTGATTTCTGAACAAAAGCCAAGATAAGTGGATTAACCGAAAACAAAGTTTGGCTGAAAAAGAGAGCCACCATCCAACATAACAATGGTAAAATGAAACTTATCTCGTTCATAATTGAACTTTCTATATTTTTTGCTAAATATAACTGATTTTCACGGTGAAGTTTGTTTAAATTAAGCCACGCGTGGCCTCTATTTTCTTGGCCCTTCCACGAAGGTTCTTACTTTGGAAGTTACACTCCCACAAATCCATCACTAATTAATTACAGAACTCAGATTAATTGTAGCTTCCTTATGCTATACAATCAACTATCATTTCATATTAAAAGGATCGAAATAATTCATACAATAATCTTTATAATTCTCCCATTGTTTCAATGCTGCTTCGAATATAGGAAATTCAGTAATAAATTTATAATTAGATAACAGACCTGTNTGTCAGTTAAAACTGGTAATCCAATGATTTTATTTTTACATGAGTTTCGAGTCACATTATATCCTTTGTTACCCCTTGTAAGAGGAATACTTTTTTGTTGTGATTGGGATATAACAGATACTATTTCTTCCAATGAAAAGTTTATTTTCCATACGAATAATGTGTTAACATGTCTGATTCTATTACTGAGGCAGTTGTTCTCAGCTATAAAGTCGACTATACTGCTAAAATGCGTTTTACAGTCTTTTATCGCTCATTTTTACTTACGTTAATGCATTACCGAAAATTGTTTCATTAAATATACATGATTAAGAATAATCATTTTGATTATTTTTTTGTCTTTATTTTGGTGCCCAAGTGAATGGAAACCTGAAAGGCATATTAATTCCTTGAAATGTTTACGCCCTGGTCTTCCCAGCCAAAGCCAATGTAACAATTATAAGTGCGCTAATTAAATTGTGAGATTATCATCTAACTCTTCAACAATAAACGTTTAAGACGAGTTTTAAAGTGCAATCATTAATCAAGAAGAAAAGTTAATTCCATGAATATAACAATAAACTACAAATTCTGTTAATGAGATAAGTTTGTCAATATTGAATAACGAAGCCTTTGGTAATCGTTGTAGACTGGAATTTCATCCTTTAGTGTGAAGACACGCCCAAAGGTCTAAATACTGGATCTAAGATTAATTAAACTCTTACCACATTAATTAAGTGATTTCAGGTGGCGTTTCTGTGGTAGGCATGTTGGTTGGAACATGTCTATGGTTGAAAACATTAAAAACAATTGAGTTCTGGTTAAAAAAATGTCAGATCTTCTTCACATTGTACCCTTGTTTATTCATGTTTCATTCATGTTTCATTCATGTTTCAAATGACCCGTCAAGAAAAACAGCTCTATAGCAATGTCAGCTGCTCATTGCCCATTTCTCTTCAACTAAATTTGAATGAGTTGACATCATTGTTAGCAATAAGTGTACTTTTGTCATATTTCACGAACGATTCATTAAAAAAATAAGGAAATGTGTAAAAATGATTTTAAAAAAGTCCACTCATCCGGTTGCATAATATTTTAGATTTAACAGAGGCTGCTTAACATCAGTCTGCCACGTCCCTCCAAACACTTTTCCGTCTTTCTTGGGAAAAAGATTTATCAACGAGCCAATAATAATTTGAACTTATGTCAATGTCCAATAACAGATATAAATATGATTAGAGGTAGAGACTTTAAATCCCCAATTTCCTGAACAAAAACAATCAAAGTTAGAAAAATTTCCTGCCTCCAATGTGATTTCTTTCATCAAACATGCGCGTTTATGTCACAACAACATTTTGCAAGTGGCGCAGCCAGCAGCCAAAATAATCGGGGTCTTTAATAATTATGGGGGCTTCAGTTTAGAAAAACATTGAATCACCCATCGAAATTAAACAAGAGTATAATTATAATTTTGTTTTTCGCCACACCTATTTTTAAGTAATTTTTTTTCTATCAGGATATTGACTGCAACCTTTTCTACTCCATCGGCAGACTAGGGACAGTTCCGGGAATTTCCAATAACGGTTAGGGGCAGTCAACAAATTAAAGATCCCCAAAATGGTCTTTACTTCCAAAGGGAGGGAACTGTCAAAACCAGCTCAAGAAGCAAAAAAAAAANCTTCAGAGAGGCATCAATATCGAGGATATCAGAGGCAGTGAGCTTGCAGTGATTCTTGGGACTTTTACTGGCAATTTGGGTATGTAATAATGATGATAGAGATAGATGATTATGATTGAGTAATTGGAAAGATTGAATTACCTCATTGTTTTTTTTTCTTTGAAATATTGTTGCATTGTAAGTCCAGTTAACGGGAGAAAATATGTTTATAGTAGATCTAATGGATGTTCAAATCTTGCCCTGGGGATTAGCCTCCTCCAATGCCAGTAGTGATTCTGGGCCGCATCATTTGTACTGATGTTAGTGTCGCTGTGAACAACATTTCGTCCTTTCAAATATATCACAAAATTATCAGAATCAGAATTCAGATATTCTGAAATTAACTAAAAAAATAGTTACTTTGTGACAAGATTAATCCATATTTATTTTACATGTATGGATAGAATATGTCTATATATTTTTTTGGGACAGGATAAGTCCAAATCTAATTGTGTACTTCAAAAGATATCGAAAGAGATTCGGTTTTACTTGATAAGAATTAAGTTAAGAAGTATTTGAGAAAAAGGAAAGTTTGTGCATTTAATCGTGTTGAAAATGATGTAGGTATGTGTAAAGTAGAATGACGAAACTTTGCTGAGCTTTCAGAGCTGATGTGACGACATCATATTCTGGAATCTTAGTGATAAGTTACGTATAAGGCTTTATCAATGCTCTTGTGGTTTGATATTGGATTGCATCTGAAACATTTTTGATGGCATTACTATTTGCAATTTCTGGTATTTATTTATAGAACACCAGGAGAAAATGTAATAATTGTATTAGTTGACGTATTTGAATGACGTCAGAAAGTTGTAGTGATTTCATTTGGTGATTGTATAAAGCTGTTTTTGTTGTACATTATGTTCATTGTAGACAGATCGAGCTAAGAATCTTTGTAAATATGTGAAACCTTGCAAGTGACCTCCTTTTTCCCCCTCTATTTTATAGAAAAGTGCCATTTTCCTTTCATCTGCACTGGGTAATTCTCCTTTTATTCTGCTATCTTTTCCTTATATTTTCAATCGGATCTGTCCTCTACTTTTCAGGGTAATGAACGTCATTTGCAGTTTCTTTGAAATTTGTTGTACTTGTTTTATCTAATGTTTTGCTTAAGTTCAATGACAGGAAAGTTCATTCTGAGTAACTATTTGTGTTATTGTTATACCAAGAAGGTTTTACAAAATTGATGTAAACTCCCTCTTTCATTCTAAAACCAGTCATACCACACTCAATCTAAGCTGAAAACTTTCTCCCCAGTGGGACATAAAGAGAGTCTAGACCCTTTTATGACCATTTGACCAGAGCATAGGTCAAGCACTCTAATTGGCCAAGGACATTGAGTCAGATTTCAGGCTGATGTTTACGATCTTGATACATTTTCTCAGAATGTGTTTCATGTGACGTCAGTTGCCAAGGTTTCAGAGTAAA
>BQKZ01002702.1:63231-73642 GCA_036244855.1 Temnopleurus reevesii | reverse complement strand
TTTAAGTTCGTCAACACTATTTCACCTTTATTAAAGCGGTACAACTTGTACTCTGAAAAAGCGATAGTCTACTGCTTGAATTGTACCTCCCTCAGTAAAACACAGTTGAGTCTCTTGACAAAAGTCATTTCCTTTCTGAAATCACATAACCTTTTGACAATATAATTTACAATACTGCCATTTTATAGGAATATTTCTTGCAATCCTGTGTGAAAAAAAGTCAAAACGAACCAAGGAATTATGTTATGAAAAGAGAAAAAACATCACTTTCACAGGGGTCGTAACCAAGAACCTGTTAAGAACTCTTTCCTTTCAACCTGTGGGGAAAATAATTGAATGCAATTGTGTATAAGGAGATTGACCTGTACACGTAATCAGCTTTCCTCAGTTTATCCCCAGGGTGTACAAACCCACTTGCCCGCATGCCCCGGGCAATAAAATGAAGCTGTCGGGCAAGTATGTCTTTTCCCCGAAAGGGCAAGTAGCAGCTTTTGTAGTTTTCACCTACATGTACAAATTGGCATAGGCCATCAATTTGGGGCAAATGAAATTTTGTTCGGGCAAGTGATTTGAAAACTTGCTTGCGCGACTGAGCAACTGTTGAAAACAGTTCTTGTAGCGCCCTGATCCCTATTATCTTGATGATCTTTAGTTACTTTTGTAGCTTCGTGGTTTTACTATACATGCAGAGCAAGAATTTGTCATTTCTTTCCAGTACTTAACAACAATAACCTTACGACTTTAAATAATGAAAAGTAACATTTTCTCTTTGAGGCATGGTCCTTCATAACATCCTATTTTCACACAAACTAAATGGTCAGTTATTGAAAGAAACTTATTGCCCAATATTAGTGGACACCCCCCCCCCCCTCCCCCATTGGAAAAAACACACACTGCGTTATGCTACTGTTTGGGGAAACCTCAGGCTATTGTTAAATTATAAAACTATTTACCAAAATACTAATTTCTTTTAACTTATTTTAGATTCACCTTACAGATTCATAACAAGTAAAATAAGGATCTTCTTACCCCTGAAGTTTATGATAACATGTTCATAGTGTAGGCTAGTTCAATAATAGATTCAAAATAATGCATCTTCCTTGTCAACTACCATAGTTATGTGGTATTCCTGATAGTTACAATTGAACCAGAATACTTAAAATCCAGTTTGCATACATTATGAAGGCGCTGTGGTGTATGAAGGCGCCGTGGTGTAGTGGTCGTGACTCTTGCCTTTCAACTAGAGGGTCGTAGGTTCGAATCCTACCCAATGGCGTCAATTTCTTTCAGCAAGAAATTCATCCACATTGTGCTGCACTCAACCCAGGTGAGGTGAATGGGTACCTGGAAGGAATTTTTATTCCTTGAAATGCCAAGTGCGCCGCGGATGGCTGCCGGGCGAAAGCCAGGGTAATAATTATGTAAAGCGCCTTGAGCATTGAGCAGAGTGGATATGTGCGCTATATAAATTGCATCTATTATTATTATTATTATTATTACTTGTTACTTGTTACTATAGAAATAATCTTAATTATAGTAAAGCGTGATATAAGAACTTGTTAAATATTTGTTATTAATTGCTTTCCTAGATTTGATTCTTCGATGAGAAAATCGTTCACATGGGATAAAATGCTCCTGGATGACCTGGGGTTCGAAGACGGAAATTCATCTCAAAGTAGATTCAAGATGATGTGTGTAAGATTCACACCTTCCAACCAAACAAAGTAAGTAGCATTTTTTTATAATAGCAAGTTTATATATAAATCATTTTTATTTCAATCATATAAAGAAGTCAATTGAATAAGAAACATGTGTCCTTCGTTATTCAACTCAATGATATAGATTCAAATTTATGTATGTTTATTGCCAAGGTACATAGATACGCGATATTCCTTGAACCTGTTGGTACCAATTTTACTGCAATAATTGAAATCCAGTTTGCTTGCTGTTCGTATTACTTTTTACTATGTTAGGCAAGCCTCGAAAGTGTTTTCAGGTTGTCAAGAACCACCCTTGTGTATTAGAGCATTGCATACAATTTGAATCTATTATTAGACCTACATTGTACCTACTGCTCCCCCCCCCCCCAAAAAAAAAAAAAAAAAAAAAAAAAAGTTGTACCGTGTTTGTCATGTTTAGAAATAAATCCTGAGCTTGATAAATTTTGGTGTAAGTCTGTTCTCAAAATTTGAAATACTGTATTTCAAGCCAGAATTTTCATGGTAGTATTATTTTTGCTAGTATTGCATTGCTGACCTTGATAAGATAAATTCCACCGTGTGTGATTTATGTGCATACAAATGCTTATCAAAATGTGGAAATAGCAGATGCTGAAATGTGTATCATGATCCAAAAGGTGAAATTATATGTACATTTTAGTTTTTAGTAATGGTTTATTTATTGAATCACAATTAAAATCATTTCTTGCAGCCAAGGGCTGAATTGCAAATGCATTTACAAAAGATCATTTAAAATACAAAGAATACAAATATGAGTAAACATACTAAAAATACACATATAAGTCAAAATTTAAAAAATACACATATATTAAGTAGAAGCGCAATAAAGAATGGCATACCAGATCTGTAGCAATGGCAGTGGTCAAGAAAACGATATTGCAAATTTGGATTTTGTGATATGATATGATATGATATGACATTATTTAGGACAAAATAGGATCTTTGAAGGAAAGCAAAAATATTCCTTCACAGAAATATCCGTCAGAAGAAGTCTAAAATTGTTTGATACTTTAAGAAAATGCATGCATATTTTCGCAAAGAAGACAGTGAATCTTCAGGCATATTTGTAAAGGATAAAAAGTTTTTTGCCACCGTTATGACCCTGGTAAATAAAAACCTCAAATGAAACAGGTAATTTTAAAGATAACCGTAAACAGTTCAGGGTCACTCGTACACAATGCATGCTTGCTTCCTATACTGTGTAACTCGGGTTCTATTTCCAAAATAGATTTTTATCAGTCAGTTTTTATAATCTCACATTTTGCTCTTTAAACAAATTTCGAAAACATTTTCATTTTTCATTACTCTACACCAAAAAAGTACAGGATCACTCATTTTGCATGTGATTAAGATTCTGCTAGGATCGAAAGCTCAAGGTTTTTTTTTACTTCATTTTATTCCACAGCTCTCCATTATCAGATAAGCAGTTTCAGCAGTTTTCTTTATTTGATCACAAACAAAATGTGTATAGAAATGTACATAATTTTCGAATGAGGTTTTATATTTCTGGAAATACCCCAGATGCAACTGTCTTTCATGTCATCAAACAGACTGTATCAATTTTCATATAGAGTAATTTCAGTTGTTTCATAATGTCTTTCACTCCACTCCTCACCTGGCCTGAAAAGTGAAAACTGTATAAGCTGAAATTTTCGCGGTAGTTTTATTTTCGCTAATTTCGCGGTTATGGCCTCGCGAAAATTTCCACTGACTCTGTATAATGCACATTCAATTTTGTACAAACACTGTCAAAAACGTGAAAATAACAACACGCCAATGTGTCAAACTGGTCTGAAATCGCGAAAATATCTGTACGCTAAGATATTGGCATATACAGTAATAGTGCATTGAAACAGTTGAAAAGTGATTCCTAACTTTCTTTGAGTAGTGTATAATGATTAGAACTAAATTACATGTAACTGCATATAAAAATGGAGTTTTAGTCAAGGTCTTGATATTTTTTCATGTTCGTTATCAACTCTAGTTTATCTTGAATGGTAATTGTTTTCAGTTTCAGATACGTACCCTGTATAATCAAAAGTAAATGACCTCATGGTCATTATTGTATTTCTGCTTTGTCATACCCCTTGATGAAGGATAATAACAATACTTGTTTTGTGAAAATTAGAAACAGGTTAATAGTGAAATGAAAACCTTGAAAATGATAGTGATATGTTTCAAACTTTTCATATGATATTAATGGGTGTCATTAAATAATTCTTTATACCACTTGCAAACTTGCATCGGTTTAATTGGCCAAGAACAAAATATTTGGTTTCCCAATAATGCTATTTTTGACAAACAGTGTTGATCATTCAGTCAGAAGAAGTTTTTTTAACTATTTTTTAAAACTTTTTATCATAACGATTGTTAAGTCCTTTTCATGACTGGCACGCACTTGCATTTTTTCAGACCAATAAAATTTTGGTTTCTTTGAACACCTGTCCATGTATCTCAATATTAGATACAGGCTAGTGAAATGAAAGTTTAAAAAGATATTTTGATTTATGATTTAAACAGTTCACCTGATACTGATGGATGTCATTATATCATTTGTTCGTACCAGTCACAAACTTGCACTTTTTCAGGCAGAGGAAACAAATTTGGACAGGAATATAACCTGTATCTCTATTGTACATGTATTTCAGATTCAGGTTAGTGAAATGAAAGTTGAAAAAGATGCGATATGATTTAAACACTTCATATGATACTGGTTGATGTCATTATATCATTTTTTCGTACCAGTCACAAACTTGCACTTTTTCAGGCAGAGAAAAAAAAATTAGTTGGACAAAAATATAATCTGTATCTCTATTGTATTTCAGATTCAGGTTAGTGAAATGAAAGTTGAAAAAGATGCGATATGATTTAAACACTTCATATGATACTGATGGATGTCATTAAATCATTTTTTCATACCAGTCACAAACTTGCACTGTTTCAGGCCGAGAAAAAAATTGGTTTCCAAGAATGTAACCTGTATGTACGTATCTCAATATTAGATACAGGTTAGTGAAATGAAAGTTTAAAAAGATATTTTGATTTATGATACTGGTGGATGTCATCAAACAATGTTTGGTTGCCAAATAATGCTATTTATAAAAAATATTAAAAAACAGTGTTGATCGGTCAGAAATTTTTATATTAGTATTTTCTTTTTTACCTTATATGACAATGATCGTTATTCCGTTTCATACCTGGCGCGCACTTGCACTGTTTCAGGCAGAGAAAAACAATTTCCAAGAATGTAACCTGTACATGTATCTCAGTATTAGATACAGGTTAGTGAAATGAAAGTTGAAAAAAAACACTGTGAATATAATAAGCTGTTCACATGATACTGTTGGATATCATTTTTTCGTACCAGTCACAAACTTGCACTTTTTCAGGCAGAGAAAAAAAATTAGTTGGACAAATAATCTGTATCTCTATATGATTTAAACACTTCACATGATACTGGTGGATGTCATTGAATCATATATTTGTACCAGTCACAAACTTACACGGGTTAAATAGGCGAAGAACAAATGTTTGGTTGCCCACGAATGCTAATTTTGACCAAAAAAGTTTTGAAGAGGCAGGAAAAAGGTTTAACCATTATATTGCTAGTTTTGAATACTTTTTTATAAAAAATATTAGACCAAAATATTCAAACTCTAACTTAATGATGTAATTCCCCCATCCTTCATGAAAGTAGTATTCCTCAGAAACATGGCTATCACCGAATATTGGAAGTAATGACTAGGGGCCTAAAAATGACATACTGTAGACTCTTTGATGTCGATGAAAAGTTTTTATAAAAAGAAATCTGGTTTCAGCGGGCCTGTTTATGGAGGGCAAACAAAGAATTATTTTGGGGGGTCATACACTTATATCAGGGAGTTGGGACTTTACTCTCTAAAATCCCAACTCCCTGCTTATATGATGTTTTTTCCCCTGTCATACCAGGGAGTTGGGACAATCCCAACTCCCTGGTCATACAATGTCAAGCTAATAAGGAAAAGTGTAGAGCATTTTTTACACTGGCATGTATTTTTAGGAATTTTACTCACCTAAAAGTTAACTAGAAATTTTTTTTTTAATGATTTGATGATGATGAAAGGGGTCTGTATGTTCAGTATTTACTTGTCAGAAACGTGTGTTGTGATTAGCATTAAAAGACAAGCATTGATGAAAGTGATCTGTTAAATAAGCAATTCATATCATTTTCAATTTACATCGGGATAACATAGTTTAGTAATTACCCAAGAAGAACAGGTGCTGACCATCAAACTCCAATCATCTGGAAAAAGTTGTAAAAAGGAAAGATACGATATGAACTTTTTCACATGAAAGTGGTAATGCTAGTCATTGAATTATTGTGGTACCACTCAAACACTTGGTACATATATGTTAAAGCAATTGCTATCATTTGACATTCAAACAGGGATAACATAGTGAGTAAACTATTGAAGAAGAATAGGATCCAGCCATCTAACTCCAATCAGCTTAAAAACAATATACATGTACATGTAAACAGGGAAGCTACGATGTAAACTTTTGACATGAAAGTGGTAGCAGTCATTGAATTATTGTTGTACTTCTCAAACACTTGCCCTGGTTTCAGTCTGTTTGTTTCCTGTCACTTGCCATTATATCCTCAAAATATGTCAAAACAATCAGGAAAACTGTAAGTGAAAAACACATTTTTCTTCAAGGGATTTTAATCTCTTGAAATCTAACTTGAAACCTAGAAAACAAACTTTATAATATTATCATAAAGATTACCACAATCTCCTACTACACACACACATATTATAAAGTCTTGGTGTCATTTTTTTTTTTTAAATTTGCTCGGTCAGCCCTTACATGTACATGATTAGCCAGATTGGGCTTTTTCTCATTTCATACAAAATTAGAAAGCAAGACAATACCGATTGAATTTTTAAATGGTTGTTTATAGTGTTTTACACTTTGCTTCTTGCTCAATTATTGACTAGTGGCAGCTCTCACTCCTGGAATTTTGCTAAAATCTCTTTAACACTGTGTTTATGGTGATGAGACGGGTGCACAGTGGATGCTTTTCCTAGCCATATAGCAACTGATGGAAAAACAGCTGAATGCTATATCACACAAAAGCAAAGAGCCATTTCAGACTAATACTCCGCTGATGGTCACTGGCTAAATGCCAGCTAAACAACGAATATTAAAGTGTGAATAGGGTGTTCTGATACACCATGAATTATCTTGGCTAATTTGCCTGTTTTTTGACAGTCCAAATGATACAGATATATACTGTAACTTCATTACAAGTATCTTCTTCATTCCTCGTTTTCTGTTGCAGGATTTATCTGAGATATTTCAAGATTGCTGTCATCTTCCTCTCAATGTTTGTTTGCTCAGTAAGTATTCTCAACTGTCTTCTTTTTAACCTCCTGATCAATATTTCATTCAAATATATGGAATAACAAATTGTATGTACACTTAAAAAGAACAAGGCCTTCTTGCATTATAGCTGCAAAGTCTGAGAATTAAACACAACTCCACATTTTTTTATGTTTCAGTTTCGAGACAGCATTGCAATTTACACTGGTCATTGCTGTCTCTAAATTGACATTTAAGTATTTTAAATAGATTCTTTTTCAGGCAAGGGGAGTTTAATTTCTGGGCAAGTGCTTTAAAAACGTTATAAGAAGAGTCTACCGAAAAATAATAATTCTTCACAGGAACATAAAAATCAGATGGACAGAACAAAAAAAGTTTTGAGAAAAATCGGACAACTAAAAAATTGATATGAATGAGAGTTGATATGAATGTTTTACTATTTAGACAAATTGGCATCTGGTGAAGTCACAGGTGCATAACTGACCATTTATTATATTCACATCAATGTTATAAAATGTTACTTCTTCCCCCCAAAATATGATTCCTCCAGAATCTTAACTACAGGATATAAAATAATAATTATATCTTCATGATAGACATGCATATCCCCTATTTGCTTGCTGACATCAATGCAACTGTTGTATTTCCCTGGAAAAATTATGAATTTCACACCACAGATATAAACACAAAGGATTGGTAGTGCTCCCATGACATCAAATTGGCAACACACCTGAAATTTTTTACTCATATGCTCATTTTCTCTAATCTTTAAAAATTCATAGCTTTTTTATTACTTGTCTGTTTTTTTTCAAACTTTTTTTATTCTACTCACAAATTTTTTCAGTTTTTTTTTAAATGTATTATTTTGTGGGTAGACTCTTCTTTTATGTAGCACCCTGTTTACATGTACATGTAAATCAAGCCATTCACAGCCTTTCATCATGCAGCAGATCAGACAAGCATTGTCAAACAAATTATTCATAATCATTCCCGCGCCCAATACAAGAATCTTTAGTTTGAGGAAATATCAACCTTGTTGTTGTGAAAGAAGTTTCCAAGTGTATGAACATTTTAGTTTTATATATGCACCAGTGGGGTTTAGGTGTAAAGCATTATGTTGTGATGATACTTTGTGTAATTATCAATTGTTTTAAGCAATACAAGAATCTTTAGTTTCAGGAAATGTAAACTTTGCAGCTATGCAAAAAGTTTCCAAGTGTAAGATCATTGTAATGAATGAATCGGCACCACCTGGATATATGTTTTACATGACTGATAATACTCTGTATTTCTTCATTCAGTCTTTTTTTAATATAGATGGTGACCTTACCAGTTGGGTCTGTCCATGGGGTTGGTTCAACTTTTCATGGGATGTCCATGTAACATAGTTATCCACTTTGTCACTTCACCCTGAAGATCAATGCAGATCTTCTCAAGCTTTGATCTATTGAATAAAATTTCCTTTTTTTTTCTCAGTAATGCACATTTGAATTGGAAATCTTTTCTGGATTTGAAGATACAGGCATTCAAAAATATAACTATGTTACATGGACTTCCTATTGCCTTTGCATGTAGAAGAAATTGTCAGGTGTCAAATTCATATATGCTATGGTCTTTAAGGGCTGCTACTGGGTGGGACGAAGTCTTTGGGTAATGTCATTATTTTACAATATTTACCTGGTTTGAATAAGGGATGGATTTAGGGTTTTGGGATGTCACAAAAATAGACCCAACCCCATGGACAGACCCAGTTGTAAAATAATTAATATGTGTATTCTACAAGCCCTGTAAGTAACGTAAATACAAATCATAGATATACAAATACAAATATGGTTGATTGTACTTTGGAACTTCTTCCAAGTGCTTAGGCAGTTTTAATTGCAATTTTATTTTATATGTATCTAATTTTTTGAGAAATCAATTGAAGGATTCTAATATTGTACTTTGAACAAGGACCGCATACATCAAATGATACTATGCAAATACCCTGTACACTGTTCATCAGAGGATAATTCAGGGAATATATTTTTCCTGGTATCAAATTGCAATTTGCTATGCATTTCAGTAGGATTGCTATATACAAAATATGTTTTATTTAGCAACTTTTTCACATAGAACTATAGAGTGAAGTTTTAAAAATGTTTCCTGAAAAGCCCAAACCGCTACACAAATGTGAAAAGTAAAATCATTCCCTGTAATTTCACTTTTCATACTTGATTACTGTACATGTAGCAATTTACACAATTTAGGAAGCATTTTCAACACCTTTTAGTGCAGTTCTTTGTGAAAAAGCTGCTAAACAATTTTTTTGTGTGTAGAAATCAGGCTAGAATGCATACAAATGGCAATGCAATACCAGGAAAATATTTCCCTGTGCATCATATGATACAATTTTTGAGGCTGTAATACATGTACATGTACGTTGCAAACCACATGTATGAACACACTGTGAGCAGAAGGGACCAAGGATTTTGGACAAAGTAAACAGCTTCAGTCAAGCATTCACAATAGCTAGATACAAACAAAAGAAATTTCCTCCTGTCTTATTCTTGTTAGAAATGTCAACAAGCATCATACAATGAATGAGGGAGTTATTTTATTTTGTGTCCAGGAAGCTATCGTGAAAGATTGAATGGAGTTGTTTACTTTGTCCAAATTCTTTTATCCACTCTGCTCACGGTGATGTATGTACACTCAAATAAAAAGTCTATAAATAACAAAGTACAAAAAAAAATAGTCTACATATATGCGGAAATCACATTGTATGATTGATTGAACAAACCAGATAAATGATTGAGAAATAATGTATATATGGTACATTTATATCCTGTACAGTCAGAATCACTAAAGCAATGGTATGGTAGGATTTCATCATCTATTCTTTAATCAATCATATGCCTGACATGTACTGTGTTTTTACAGGATTATATTAGATTCTGTTGTTTATTTTCTTAATTTGATGAGTCATAAATTTCACACACACATCAAAGTGCAGTGTATTCCCAGATTTTCTTCTAAAAATGTACGCCACTCAGTACATAATTCGGTAAATTGCCATCTCGTCCAATGACCGTTTCGTCCAAACACCCTTCGTCCAACATTACTTCGTCTATAAACATTTTGTCCAATTGCTGCTTTGTCCAGTAAGCAATTTGTCCAATATCCCGTTCGTCCAATAGCCATTTCGTTCAATAACCATATGGTCCATCTTCACTTTGTCTAATTGCCTATTCGTCCAATCATCATGTGGTCTAGTCCTACTTCGTCCAATTACCGCTTTGTTTAGTGTCACTTTGTCCTATCATCAG